>CAUYQG010251942.1:0-13249 GCA_963574415.1 Tarsius wallacei
TATAAAACATTATATCTCTACTTTGTGAAGCGTAGCAGACACTGTTGGTTGCCCTCACCAAATAATCTCCTTCCTTTCTCTGTGATAAGCGAAAGCAAGCCCTCCAGTTTGGACAAGAACTGCCAGAAATAGAAACAAGGGCTCCACCTGTGGTGTGTACAAGGGGCCTAACTTTGCTCAGTGAGACGTGAACAGAAATGCGGCTAAGCAAGGTGTCTCGGGGTCTGTCCTGCACTCCACTATCACCCGCCCTCCAAGCATGAAAATTCAGAAGATCTTGATTGCCTTCAAGGGAGATTCCAGGCGCTTTGTGAGCCTTCAGAGGTATACGAGCTATCTGATGAACAAGAAAGCAATCGCAGCCAAAAACAGCCAAGGAAGTTAGACCCACAAGATGACTGGTTCCCTACAGGCACTCAGAGTAATGTCTTATAGGTCTCTGAGTTGTCTAGAAACCCAGACCCCCACCAAATGGATCTGCTGGCATGTAGATCTCAAGATGATCGACCTGGAATAGAGTGACTGCGTGGCTCCCGGTGTTGTCCTTCCCAGCAAGCCAGCCCGTGCTAGCTCTCGTATGGAGCCCAGACCTCCATCTTCTCACTCTCTATCCCAAGCTGCAAGCTAAGCTCCCAGTTGCACCCCACTTTCAGCATCCTCCCCTCACCAGTCCTGACCCTGCCTGCAATCCTCTGCAAGGTCATCCTCAAAGCCTGGCTGACTGTTGCCTGTTGTCTGTCCTCTCAGACGAGAGGTCATCCCTCCTTCCTCTGAATCTGTGAGCTACTCAAATTCTACCAATAAAGTCCTTTGGGGTGTAGGGGGAAGCTGGGCTTACATAGCCACCTGATATCCGTTGCTTGCTACATACACACACACACAAAATGTTTCTTGACACAACTCTGCGAGATTGTAGGTGCTGCAATGGCAGGTACTGTGTCTGTCTCCCTTACCATCCTATCCTGGGACTTCTGCCTTGCACTTGGTAAGATCGAAGTGCCAAGAAAGCGTAGAAAATACAAAATGAAAAATGAGGTAAAAGCAAAGAATATAAATGTGTCGGTAATAATCATGGTTCCTTCATAGAGGCTAATTTACAACATGAAAATACAGATGACCAGGACTTGATTCTTCATTCCCAGGGATCCCTAGAAGGCACACTTTTGCACTAAAAGGCCTTTACAGATTTGCTAAGCCGCAGCCCAGAGCTGAGAAGGGTCAGTAGCCCACAGCTACTCTCAGCTCAGGAGAGGGGCTTGTGACCCAAGGCATTGTTTGGGCTGAATGATGTCTCACCCTACTCCCTTGTTCCTATGATGAAGTCCTAACCTAAAATGTTACTGTATTTGGAGGCAGGGCCTCTGATTAAGTTAAAATGAAGCCACAAAGGTCAATCCTCATTCACCCTGACCAGTATTCCTACTAGAAGAGGGAATGTGGCCTCCCAGAGACAGTAAGGGGTGTGAAGACCACAGG
This sequence comes from Tarsius wallacei, assembly GCA_963574415.1. Classification (NCBI taxonomy): domain Eukaryota; kingdom Metazoa; phylum Chordata; class Mammalia; order Primates; family Tarsiidae; genus Tarsius; species Tarsius wallacei. Next base: position 1,477 of record CAUYQG010251942.1, read on the forward strand.
AAGAGGCTTTCAGAGGAAGCTGTATGGAGGCCGAAAAGAGAGGTCTCAGGGGAAATCCACCCTGCCAGCCCTTGATCTTGAACCTTCAGAATCCAGAGCTGTGAGGAAATAAATTTTGGTTGCTTGAGCCCTCCCAGTCTGTGGTGTTTTGTCATGACAGCCTCAGCAAATGACCACAGGTGTACCTAGGAATAGCAGGGGCTGAAAGGATACAGCCAGGTCAAAGGCATGTGCGCTGAGACCAAACAAATCACAAGAGCTTCTCAAGGGGGTTGACGATTCCCCTCCATCCCCCAGGGTTTGAGAGTCTCTGCTTAGACATTTGTCATTCACTGTGGCGATGGAGAGAGAAGGAAAGTGGGCAATGCCAGGCTGCTCACCCTAAACCACTTGCCCGGCAGGAAGAGAGCCTATTGGAAGGCGGTGCGTGGGGCAGAGACTGATCTCTTCTTTTCTTTTATTTCCCTTTGGTTTTGACGTAGTCTAATGTCGATTCTAAGAAAGCTGAACTCCCATAAAAAGCCAAGAAAGGAAACATAAGGATGTGATTGAAATGGGGACATAATTATGTTCAAAAACATACAAAGAAAAGAAGAATCAGTATGGCTTTTAATCGTCTGACTCGATCACATTCTAGGGACTTTGAAGTTAGAATGACCCGAGAGCTTCTATTCCTGAGGAGAGGAAATAAAACAAATGAAGTAAACTGAGAAAGGGAGTGGCAGCATGCTTGCAGGAGAAGGCTGTCTGGCGGGGCGGGGGGGTCTTCCCCCTTCTGCTTCTGGACAGACGGGGCAAGAGGACTCGCGTGACTTCAGGGCTTCAGGGAAAAGTTCTGCTAGGTTTCTCAGATTGAACCACCTGGGGTTTCATCTCCCTGCTACTCTTAGTTTAAGTACAATCTGTACGCCAGACTTGGTGGCTCAGCCTGACATCCCAGCACTTTGGGAGGCCGAGGCGAATGGATTCCCTGCACCTGCAGGTTCAAGACCAGCCCAGGCAACTTGGCGAGACCTCACCTCTACAATAAATATAAAAATGTGGCTGGGCATGGTAGCGCATACCTATAATTCTGGCTACTTGGAAGGCTAAAGCAGAAGGATCACCAGAGCCCAGCAGGTCGACTCTGAGGTGGTCATGGGTGTGCCACAGCACTTCAGCCTGGACGACAGAGTGAGACTCTGACCCCCCCCCCCCAAAAAAGAACGACCCATGGCCATTATTAACGTCCCAGGTAGAAAGCACTCCAGCTTCCTGGAGGTGAGGGGTGGGGTTTTCAATACACATTTGGCCTGTGGGCTAAAGCCACTCAGCATCTTAGGGAGAAACACGGCTCCCTCCTAGTCCAGGGCTGGGCCAAGATGCTTTGCATGGTCCCTCTCCCTGAGCCCAAATTCCTGACTGGAGAAAGAATGTAACTGGCAACTCCATCGGGATGAGTGGGAAGGGCATTCACCTGAGGATATCACCTGCTGTGGCAGAGATGGGTCCAGCCACCCGCACTATCCCAGTTTGAGTCGAGCATTCAGCGTTTCAGAGGCACACCAGCTGCAAAGTAGCTAAAGTCTGAAAAGCAGTGCTAGGAAGGGAGAAGACACCTTGATTTCACCTCTGAGTTCCCAGGAGCCAAGGGATTTCTGAACAAGTTACCTGGAGAAGATCCCGCACAGGTGAGCTCAGCCAGCCTGCAGACTTGCTTTGGAGCATGAGGGGGTGTCATGGACTGTGCTGAATGTGTGACAGACTTGTTTGGAGGGCCAGGCTTTGAGGATGACCTTGCAGAGGATTGCAGGCAGGGACAGGCCGGTGGGGGGAGGATGCTGAACGTGGGGTGTAACTGGGAGCTTAGCTTGCAGCTCGGGAGAGAGAGTGAGAAGACGGAGGTCCGGGCTCCAAACGAGAGCTAGGAAGGGTGAAGTAGGAACAGCACGGGACGGCTTGCTGGGATGGACAACACTGGGAGCCCACGCAGTCACTCTATTCCAGGTGGATCATCTTGAAAACTGGTCCTCAGGTGAGACGCAGGGTAGTAGAGTCAAGTCTCAGAATGTCCCAGTCGGCCAGGCTTGGTGACTCAGCCTGTCATCTCAGCAATTCTGGAGGCTGGGGCAAGTGGATTGCCTGAGCCTGCGGGTTCAAGACCAGCCCTGGCAACTTGGCAAGACCTCGTCTCTGCAATAAATCAAGAATTAGCCAGGCGTGGTATCGCGCACCTGTAGCTCCAGCGATGTGGAAGGCTGAGGCGGAGGGATCGCCGTAGCCCAGCAGGTCGACGCTGGGGTGGCCACGAGCGTGCCACGGCTCTCCAGCCTGGGTGACAGAGTGAGACTCCAACTCAAAAAAAAAAAAAAAGAATGTCCCAGTCTCTACGAAGCCGTGTGGATCTTGGGTTCCCAAGGGCGTGGGCGGTGACCATGGAGGGGACGTCAGGGAAGGACTGGGATGTCCGGTGAAGGCAGGACAGAGAGGTCTTCAGAGGCAGCCGGTGTGGGGGGTCAGGACCAGGAGCGCCTGAGGAGGCATTGAGAGTCCTGGTCCCCAAGAGAAGTGTGAGCTGAAGACTCAACTCGGGGAGCCTTTGGCAGATTCATGGCTTTTAACTCCAGGGGGGAAGTGGAAATCCTAGGAGATGTCGTACGTAGAAAAAGTGCCACTCGCAGTCTCCTGCCGGCAAGACCAACGGCAAGCGAAATTAGAGGACCCACATGCCAGGAGGGCTGCCTTTGATAACTCCTGAGACCTTGAGACTGTCTTCTCTCCCTGGAGGAATGCTCTGGAAACAGCTCACCAGGTAGACGGAGGATGAAGCGCCTTTAATTAGGCAGGAGGCCCAGGCATAGGACTTAACACCTTCCCGGTTAAGGGCCTCTCCAGTTTGGCTGATCTCTGTTTGTTCAACCTTATTTTCCACTGAAATTTGCTATTCACTCTCTCAGCCAAACAGACCTTATGGTCATCAGACATATTGTAGTGTTTTCTCTCTATAGCCTTTCCGAATGTATTTACTGGTTCAATCAGAAGCCATGTGTTAATTTTCTTCTGTATGTTTCCTTCTCTAGCAAGCACTGGAGACTCAATACAACAAGCGAGGTGTTTGGTGAGACCCGCCAGGGAGTGTCTGATGGGCGATCCGTTGCCACGGGATAAATGCAAATTGCACAGAAATTAGACTAGGAAATGTAGTTTATTTACAAAGTAAATTAGAGACAGAGAGAGGGAAGGTTCACCTCCCCAAGAAGGGGAGGGGGCCCAAGCTAGGAATCATGGCAGCCGTAGCCCCAAGAGCCACATGGCCAGACCATAGCTTAGGAAAGCCGTGGCGACTGGCTGCTTGAAGTCAAATCCTTCTGCATCTTCCTTCTGATCAGGGCAGGTCATTGAGATGATTGGGTGTGGTCTTTCCCATGTCATCACGAAGGGAGCAGGCACGCACAGGTTCTGACATCAGGTGGTGGACGGCAGGCAGATGGGTGGGTTAGTCACATGCTGTTGCCATGAAGGGCATGAAGGCTAACTTGTTTACAAAACAAACTGGAGAGAATCTGTAAAGCAATGATCAATGGCTACCTCTGAGAAACCAGCTGGGTCCTTGGCGAGCAATGAGAGGGTAAGTTAAAGTGAACTGAGGGAAAAACATGACAGGTCTAGGCGAAGTTAAAATGGCTGCTAAAGCCGGGCTGGGTGGCTCAGTCTGTAATCCCGCGCCTTTGGGAGGCTGAGGTGAGTGGATTGCCTGAGCCCGCAGGTTCAAGACCCGCCTGGGCAACTTGGTGAGACCTCATCTCTACAATAAATCAAAAATTAGCCGGGCATGGTAGCGCACGCCTGTAGTTCCAGCTACTTGGAAGGCTGAGGCGGAAGGATCGCGGAGCCCAGCAGGTCGAGGCTGCGGTGGCCGGGAGCAGCCACTGCACTCCAGTCGGGGTGACATAGTGAGACTCCAACTCAAAATAAAATAAAATAAAATGGCTGCTCATTGGCTATATGGAGCCCATCTTGTGCCCCTCCAGTGGGTTAATCCTTTCCTGCCCAGAAATCTCTTCGCTTTTGGCAAGCAGTCTTAGGTCTCTTTAAGATCTTGAGATCTCCTCTGAAGTCTTTGTCCCTGCAGGACTTTGCATCTGCCTGTTGGAGCGGTCCTGTGCCACCCTCTCCTCCTCTACAGCTGGCCAGGACTTGGGGCCTCTGAGATTTCTTCCCCCACCCCCACCCCCACTCCTCTCTCCTGTCACACATGAGACCAGATCTCACATCTCCATCCTCCTTAGCCCTGCCCTGCACATGGAGACTTGGAGTTTCTTCATTTCCCTAAAATATGGATTCCCGCCCTTGTATTTGTTCAGGGATATCGACATGTTCTGAAACAGCAGTGGCTCTATTTTTCTCTCCGGACTATTTGAGTTTTCTTCCTCGGGGCATTCTACTGTTCAGATAGAGATTCGTACCAAGAGGAAAAAAACGTGGATTTCAGAGAATAAAGAAGTGATTTCCCAGGTTTGATTTTTAAATCAGAGTCAGATTATCAGAAAAGAAAAACAGCCATAGTCATTGCATCTGAACTTTCAAAAAAGATAAGATGGCTGACTTAGCATTCTGAAAGATGGGGATAAATTTCTTCAAGTGCTCAGCTTGGAGAACGGATTGCAGAGTGATGTCGAGTGGGAGGTTGAGAACAGGATGCGAAGGACATTCTTGTCCAGAGAAAGGCAAAGCATGGCCATGGGCAGGTGAGGCTTCGTAGAAAGGCGAAATGTAATAGTCTGCTCTGTCTCTTGGCAATGAAATCTGTGCTCAGCGGTTGGTGACTCAGTTGAACAAACACACTCAAGGGATTGGGAGGAAGTCCAAGAGCTGCAGGGTTCTTAGAACAAAGAACCCGAATTCCTGGATTCAATGAAGCGAGTCCTGCCTCCTTGAGTTGCATCCTGGAGGGATGAGGATTCTCAAATAAGATCCTCCTGTGCGTGCTCAGGGCCAGCGTGGCATGGGAAATGTGGAGCAGCTGAAGCGAAGGGCAGCGTCTCACAGGAAATGAGGGAGTACGGGGGAAACTGAGGCATAGAGGAGGCTTGAGTTTGTGATGGAGCGTTTGCAGAGTTATAGACCCTCACGACTGGAGAGACCATGGCTCCACCTACAGGACTTTTCTCCCCTCATCTTCAGTCACCCTTGTTTCATCACCTTTCTTTATTTTTCCACTGAACTAGTTATTGGTTTACATACGAATGTTAGCATCCCTTCTCTAAAATATAAATACATGAAATCAGGAACAGGTTCAGACTCCTTAACTGTATATCACTGGAACCCAGAACAACAATGAGGCACATGGTAGCTGCTCACCAAATGTACGTTGACTCCATGAAAGAAGAAGGAAGGGAGGGGTCCAATTGTGGCAGAGGCTGCTGCAAGGTAGAGAAAGATTAGTGAAGAACCACGTTCATGAGTTTTGGTCTGGGTACCATGGGATTTATTGGCGACCTCGGAAAGAGCAATTTCACTGGAGGTGGGAGCAGATACTCCTGCGGGATGGCCATAGAGTGAGTGGGATGGGATAAAGCTGTGCATGTGCTTAACTCTCTAGATGAACTTTTCTGTGAAACACAGAAGAAATGCTCATGGGAGGAGGTGCTATTTAAGCTGTACCTTCAAAGAGGGTATTGTTATTATCAGAAATTAGGGCAGACCCTATGCAGGAAAGAATTGGGCCTACATTTTCTTACTGAGTCTCTGGTGCTTATTAGAGTAGTAGGCATCAGCTAGAGAATCTTAGGTGAATCCATAAATACATAACCAAGAGAGAAAGCACTAAATATGTCTGATGACCAGCGAGCTCTACTTGGTTGAAACAGCGAGTTCTAGTGGAAAGTAAGTTTCCCAACGCCACGTTGAAGAGGAACTTAATAGAACAGGTGTTTAAGAATATATCTGGGCTGGGATCAGTGGCTCAGCCAACAATCCCAGCACTTTGGGAGGCCAAGGCGAGTGGATTGCCTGAGCCCGCAGGTTCAAGACCAGCCCGGGCAACTTGGTGAGACCTCATTTCTACAATAAAAAAAAAAAGATTAGCTGGGCATGATAGCACACGCCTGTAGTTCCGGCTACTTGGAAGGCAGAAGTGGAAGGACCGCTGGAGCCCAGCAGGTCAACGCTTTGGTGGCCTTGAGCACGCCACTGCACTCCAGCCTGGGTGACGGAGTGAGACTCCAACTCAAAAAAAAAAAAAAGCACCCTGAATTAGGCACTTTTTGCCTAATTCAGGGTGCTTCATCTCTCCAGTGTGCTTGGTGAACAACCCTCACAGGAATCCTTCAGAAAGACACAGGTCGTCTACAGGACCAAGGAGTCATTAAAGAAGGCCTGAGGAGGCCCAAGGTGGGGCCTTCTCAAATTGCACTTGCAGCTGGCCCTGCCTGCAGGAGAATCTGTCTGTGGTTCTCTGTTGGGGGGACAGGAGGGAGGCATAGAAGGACCCACGGGGCTACGGTTCTCGGAAGTCCTTATCATCCCTGGTGTGCCCAGTCTACGCCCATGGCCCAGCCTCACTCCCCGGTCATCGCCTTGGTCAGGCTGTAGTGACCCTCCCTTCTCAGCTGCCTCGTGCCCACCTGGATAGGTATAGTCTTTTGGCTGTCTCTTGACAAGCTGTCTTAGGTCTTCACATCTCCTCTGAAATCTTGTAATCTCTAGGAAGTTTTTTGGGGGTGTCTGAGTGGCCCTGTGTCCCTCTTCTCCTCCCCCACAACTGGCTAGATTTGGCTCTTCTGAGGTTTCCTTCCCTCTGGAGTTCCACCCCTCTCTCCTATCATAGACGAGAAGGGATCTCACGTTCCAATCTTCCTTAGCTCTGATTTGCTTATGTGGACTTTGTCTCTTCACTGACTGAATGTTTGTCCCCTGCCTTTTAATTGTTCAAAATTTCATCATATTTTGAAGTATCATTAGCAAGGTTCTCTCTTTGCCCTCTACAGTTCAGATAGGAATTGTTTGCCCTACTAGAGCGGAATGTGGATTTCATGTGGACCAAGAGAAGCAAATTCTCAGATTTGGTTACCAAAGTGAGCCAAAGCATCAAAAATAAAAATATTGGCAGTCAATTCCAGCTTTTGGGAGCGGTAAGGTGATTGACTCAGAAGTCAAAAGGCTGGGAAAGAGCTCCTTCAGGAATTCAACGTCGAGGGCTACTTTGGGGTAATGCAGAGTGGGAGGCTGAGGACAGAATGTGAAGGACATTCTTGTCCTGAGGAAGGAAAGCTCAGTCAACGGCAGGGGAAGCTTTATAGAAGGATAAGATGTGAGAGCTCTGTGTTGCCTCTCGGGCTTAGTTAGCTGCTGGTGACTCGGGAGAACAAGCACATTCATGGGATTTGGAGGGAGTCTAAGAACCGGAGGGCCAACCCACCACAACCACGATCTCTGCTTCCTTGAGCGGTGCCCTGGAGGGATGACGGTTCTCAAATGAGCTCTGGTGTGAGGATCCAAGAACTACCTGATGTGGGACATGTGGAGCAGCTGAAGTGGAGGGCGCTGTGTCACAGAGAGTGAGGGACTATGGGGAAACTGAGGCACAGGACAGGCACGGGCATGTGTTAAGGAGGTTGTGGTGTTCTAGCACCTCACGGCCAGAGGGGTCATGGACATACTGGTGAACCTCAGCATTGGATGCCTGAATATATCCAAGGGACCAGGAGGTCCAGGTCTTGCTTGGAATTGCCCGGGTCAACTGACCCAGAAAATAAGCTCTCAGTGGACACCAAGAACTCCAAACGAATCCACGCTTGGGAGCAGAACCATGCTGAACTCAAGTCACATCCTACCAGCAGTTCACAGTTAAATATACCTTACTCTGTTGTGCTAGGCAAGAAGATGACTGTTTATTAGATACTACAGGTGAGACTATGAGGGGGTTTTCCAGGTGAAGAGCTTTGTTGGTGAGTCAGTCCAGTGCCTGACATTTCAGTCTTCTGTCAAATCCAAGGCCTGTCTTCTTCTGGGAACTGCTCTCCAGACCTTGTGGTGACACAGAGGATGACTCTTCAATTCAGATCTCATGCCAGGCAGAAAGGGTAGCCACTGGAGCTGAGACTCCAGGGTGCCTTGAGCTCTTTCTTCTGGACTGTCGTCCTGGGCACAGTGAGGGGCTTAGCCAGGGCACTGTGCTCCATGCAGCAGGTGTAGGGTCTCTGTCTTTGGGGGGGACTTCCACCACCACCCACCACCACTAAATACCATTTCTACTAGGAAGGAAATCTTATCATGACTGAAAGTCCAGCACCTCGTCAGCCAAAGTCCGCTACAGACGGACTTCCCGGGGGCAGAAGCCATAAGCCAAGCACTTGAGTGGTCTTTTTCTTCGTGTCTCGTAGCCAGTGACCTACACAGGAGGGTCTGTGGAGGGATAGAGTGTGACTCTGAGGGCTTGAGGTCAACTTCTCATGGCCCACGGCTCTTCTCACCCCCTGGATGTCGGTGGTCAAAAGGGTCTAAGCTCATTCCCTGCCTCCCCCAGGAAACCTTCACAAAGATCAGCTAAAGCTGTCCCCAAGCCTTCCCTACTGGATCGTGGACTGTCTGTGTCTCCTCTCCTTCCCCGCCCCACCTCACGGCACATCACGCTCCCATGGCAATAAGTTGCAAGCGCCCCACACACACCCCTAAGTTCTCCCATACCTCAGAGTCTTTGCAGAGTCCCCCTTCCCCAGTCTCAGCCCCACACCCCACGCTGCCCGTGTCTCTGCCCCGCAGACTCCTTCCTGCTACACTGCACACTTCAGTCTCTCGTGCGTCTCAAATCAAAGTCTGCGCTTGTGGACTTTAATGCTGCTCGCACGGGCTCGTGTTCATCCTTCCGGGGCAGACATTGTACACCCCTGTCTTCTCCCCACAATCAAGACAAGAGGAATCATTCAGAGAGAAATGACCATGGGATTTTGAATCTGAAATAGGGACTAGGAGTCCAAGCTCTGCCTCTTAGGGACAATGATACCCTAACATCTCTGACCCCAAGCTTTCTCATCTGTCAACGGGACATCACTTACAGAAGTTCACCATTGAATCGGAGACTTTTCTCACCCACCAGCTTTAAACCATAGTCACCCCCCACCCCCGCCAAGGGTAGAAAGAATCCTAGGGGTCGAACACTGAGCGGGGCAGGGGAGGAACCTCAAGTCATGGCAGACGCTGGCCTGAGATGCTCCCGGAGGCCCTAGCTTGTGCTCAGCTTGGTCTTACTCAGCTCAGAGCTAAGGGTCAGGAAGAAGCGCCTACCTCACTAGTCCAGGATGTTCTCACTGTAGCTCAGAAATAGCTGTAGTGTCTGAGGGCACTCCTCCTCCAAGTAGGCCTTGGCCCGCTGCACATACGCTGGGTCTGCCTCCCACTTCTTCTTGATGTCATAGGCTGCTGGGTCCAAGGGAATCCAGGCTGGGATATCTTCATCAAATTCAATGAAGTCCTTTCCATCGTAGGTGTACTTCCAGAACCCTCCAAGGCTTCTGTTATTCTGCAGCTCACAACCGAAAAGTCCCTGCAACATGTGAAACCCTAAAGCCGCCCCCAGCCCCACAGGGAGTTAGTCAGCCTGGTGCCAATCCCATCGTAACAAGTCTTACTCGGCCGGGCGTGGTGGCTCAGGCCTGCAATCCCAGCATTTTGGGAGGCCGAGGCAAGAGGACTGCCTGAGTCCACGGGTTCGAGACCGGCCTGGGCAACTTGGGGAGACCTCGTCTCTACAACAAATCAAAAACTTAGCCCGGCTGGTGGTGCACGCCTGTGGTTCCAGCCACTTGGAAGGCTGGGGCGGAAGGATCGCCGGAACCCAGCAGATTGACGCTGGTGTGGCCATGAGGGTGTCAATGTGCTCCAGCCTGGGCGACAGAGTGAGACTCCAACGCAAAAATAAAAATAAAAATAAAAAATAAATCTTACTACTACATGGTTAGCAACCCATGGGAAGAAAGGTTTTTGCAAAGTAAGCATCCAATTCCTTTATCATGGCAAGTATGTGACTACCCTGGCATATAGTCTGGTTTAGCAGGTTAAGCTTCTGTGAGATGAGATTGCTTTTTCCCAGTCTGGGAAATTGAGAAATACAGACTATGGACAGACTTTCAGCTCTTCTGCAGCATCCCTTTTTATTTGTTTGAATCTATAGAAAATGCTTGGAAACTTATCACAAGCACAGCAAAGCCCATTATCATATTTCATAGAAATGATTTGTAGCGTCTTATATAACATGGGAACATACCCTTGTCTCTCAGTTCTAGGTGGAGTTTATAGCGTCACCTCTGTCTTCTGTTCTGGTGTCTGACAGCCATATTCCAAATCTCCAAAGCCGAAGCCCCTTGCCCGTTACCAATGACTCTCGGAAATTGGCCTCCTCAGGCCAAAGGGACACAACATATCCCTTGTGATTCTGAGTGTGGATGTTGATGCAACACTTGTGCTGTCGGCACGGGCTCTGATAGACCTCAAACTGTCTGGGCTCCAGTCCAAGATGGTCTCCACCCCAGACCTGGCTTCTTCCCCTTCAGCCAATAACCTCCTGTGCTTCTCTTTTCTCATCTCTGAAATGGTGAAATAGGCACTCTATTGGATGTGTTAAGAGCTAGGCTGGCACAAAGTAAGAGCTTAATAAATGACGACTACCATTATTTTCCAATACCCTGTGTTCATCTCGTCTTCATCTTTACTCTTAATTATTCACTTTGCCATTTATCTTCCAGTCAATGAAAGATTTTCCCAGAGTCCTTCCTGGACACCATTCCTATTGCTGACAGACAGCCCAGGCCATTTTCCTTACCAAGACTCCCCATTCCCATCCGGCAGATTTCTCCACATTTCTTGCCTCGTCTTGGAAACCTTCAAATCCATGTAGCCTCTTGGGCATTTCTGTTCTCAGAAGCTCACCTGCTAACACTACTCTGTGATCCTTTAACATGAGCAGTTCACCAGGCCTGAGACTGGCTGCCTTGTAAGCAGCCCGTGTGGCTCTGGAGAAAGAGCTGAGCTGGGACACCGGAGACCGTCTCAGTGAGAGCTCGGACTCCAGCTTTTCATGCCACAGAGCCGATGTGCCTGCCGGTGCCGCTCCCTTGGACTGGAGGATCTTTAGGTTTCCGTGAACTCTGTCATCTGTGGGGGTTTCTTTCAATCCTGCATCTACTGACCTCCCAGCATGGGTATGATTTGCACTGGGTGCCTTTTCTCCATTCATTCAACACATTACGACGGAGCAGAAATCGACTGAACCCTATTCTAGGTGATGGGGCTACGAGGGAGATCAAGGCAGACCGCTATATCCTTCGTGGAACAGACATACATAAGTTTTGCCTCTTGGAGTGAGATCTCGCTCCAACTTGTAGATTCAGCCCAGGTAACTTAGGAACTTGCGCACTGGCAACAGCTAGTGACTGGCAGGGCCCGGTCTCTACCACCCTCCCAGGACAGGAGTGAGTCTGACACCTTCTCAAAGGGATCGACCTGAGGCAGGTGGAGGAGGGGCGCAGAGGGGTCAGAGGTGCCCGGCTAACAAGCGACTCTGACCTCCCTTCCTGTGTGAGCCGAGGCCTGGAAGCGAACGCGGGGGAGCCAGGACGCAGGAGGAAGCAGCTGTGCTACGGACGGGGCAGGGCGGAGGCGTCGGTGTGGTGCCCCTTGTGCCCCTTGCTCCTCCTTTGGGACAAGGACTGCCTCCATCCTGCCGACCCCTTCCACTCACACTCGCGGGGCTGCCTCTGGAGCGAGACCCTCCACCCCGGCAGGCTGTTGTTCACTG
>CAUYQG010251946.1:0-22379 GCA_963574415.1 Tarsius wallacei
CTTCCAAAGCCCCCAGAACATGATGCCTGACTCTCTCTAAAGGCCCAGTTCCTCAGCTTGCATTCTGGGCCACCTCTTCATCCCTGTTTCAGATGGCGTATGAAATATGCACAAACACATTCTTGGCCTCAAAGTCTCACAGGGCAAATACACAAAACACTAAACCAGCAAGTTAAACAGTCTTGCCCTTCGGTAAGCATTAATGTCAGACATTTGCAAGTCTATAGTGGAGGCCGACAGCTGTGGGACCACTGCCAACTCCTCCCAGAGCTGACCACCAGCCACGATAATAAACCAAACATCCACACAAACTCTGAAGAGTGGCTGCTGCTCCCGACATCCTCCAGAACAGATAAGTGACTGAAAGCATTTCCCCCATGACTGCTGACTAGAACTGTTAACAGGCACACACATGCAAAAAAAGTTTCCTTTCTAAAGAGCCTGAAACATGATGTTTTTTTCCCCTAATGTCTATAAAAAGAAGCACAACTTTCAACTTCAGAGCAAGGCTTATTTTTTTCCTCACTTGTGGGGCAGACTGGCTGACGTTTTTCCGGTCCTTCCTTGGAGGTCTGAATGGCCTTTTTCTAAAGTGTGTTTTTCCCCTGGTGAATCACTGGTGTTGGCAAGAACACAGAAAGGCTCCTGCAGGAGGGACCTGGTCAAGCCCAAGACAACTGCCTTACCACGACTTGTGGGGGAAGTGCCTGGCGTCTGGGAGTTGCTTTAAAAAACACCAGGAATAACGGGGCTGCAGGCAACTTGGAGGCTGGCAACAGACTGCTGACCAGGCGGGGCACAGGGCACTCACTGTATTCTTTTCTGTTTTTGTGTACACTTGGGAATTTTCAAAATGGAAAGTTAAATGTAAACCCGCCCTGTGTGAACTCCCTGTAAGCACACCAAAAGATGCTCTGTACCCTTAGTCCTTGGGGAAATGCAAGTCAGAACCACAGTCAGATACCAGTCCACACCGGCAAGAAGAGCTGTGATGAGAAAGACAGAGAACTGTAAGTGTTGACGAGGACACAAGGAGAAACTGGAATGCACATGCACAGCTGGTAAGAAGGTAAAATGATGCACCTCTCTGAAAACAGGCTGGCAGGTCCTCAGAGGGTTAAACAAAGAGCTACTACGTGACCCAACAATTCTACTCCTAGGGATATACCCAAAAGAGATGACAACATACATCCACACAAAAACTTGTACGCAAGTGTTGCCTACAGCATCATTCACAACAGCCAAAAAGTAGGAATGGCCCAGCTGCTCATCAACTGATGCATGGATGGACAAAATCTGGTATATTTACACAATGAAATCTATTTGACCACACAGATAAAGCACTAATAGAGGCTATAACATGGACAAATGTTGAAAACACGATGCTAAGTGCAAGGAGTCCAATATAGTGACCACATATTGAGTGATCCCACTTATGGGAAATGTCCAGAACTGGCAAATTCACAGAGACAGAACAAAGATGTGTGGTTAGTGTAGGGGAGAGATGGGGAGAGTGATGGCTAATAGGTACTGGGGTTTCTTTGTAGGGTGATGAAAATGTCTAAAATTGGAGAATCGTTGACTGCACAAACCTATAAATATATTAAAATCCACTAGATTGTACATTGCAATCAGGTTAACTTGGTGTTATGTAAAATGTATCTCAATAAAGCTGTTTTTAAAAACCAAACCCAGTCTGTCTGTTGCATCATCACAATATTTATGATGAGCCATGACATTGGCTCACCAACTAAACATATGCCTTGTCCCATTAGCAAAACAGTAGTAACAGCTACTGCCTATTGAGCACTGACTGTATGCGCTGTGCTAATGCCTCACTGGATCCTCATCATAACAATAAGGTGGGCACACCGATTGCCCTGTTACAGCCAGGAGACTAAGGGGTGCAACTCTTCACCACAGAGTAGTGACACAGTGAGTCACCTGCCACCAAGCACAGTGCCCAGGACACATCTGCACTGCATGCACTCTTCCTGTGCTTCAGAGCACTAGGTCCTCACCGTGGACTCTGGAGAGCATCATGCCACAGATCCAGTGTTCTAGACCTCACCTTGCTGACTTCCTCAAAGTGGTCACGGTGGCAGCCCATGAGGAAGGACGTGGGAGCCATGACAAAATCCAACATCTGGTCGGACAGGATGGGCACAAAGGGGTGCTGCCACTGCAGGGGGTGCAGGTAGGCCATGAAGCCCTCGGCGACCAGTGTCAGCAGGGCCCAGTCCGCGGAGAAGAACACAAGCCGCTGCTCTGTCAAGATGCACGTCAGGATCTGCAATGAGAGGCCACAGGGCAGTGTACACCTACAGGTGCAGCATGGCGGACTGAAAACTCAGAAACATGCCACCAACCAAGCTCTTCCCTGGTCTCCCAGCTCCATTTGCCCAACAAAAGCCATCAGAGATCCTACAAAGAGTGCAATTTGCAAATACCATGCACTGCAGTGACACTGGCTTTAAGCAAAGGTAAACAGGACGGGCACAGTACCTCACGCCTATAATCCCAGGACTTTGGGAGGCTGAGGTGAGAGGACTGCTTGAGCCCAGGAATTTGAGACCTGCCTGGGCAACATAGCGAGACCTTGTCTCCACAAAAAATTAAAAAAATTAGCCAGGTATGGTGGCATGCACCTGTAGTTCCAGCTACTCGGGAGACTGAGGCAAGAGGATCGCCTAAGCCCAGGAAGTCAAGGCTGCAGTGAGCCATGATTGTGCCACTGTACTGCAGCCTGGGTGACAGAGTGAGACCCCACCTCAAAAATACACAAATATATAAAAATAAACATTTTGAGCACAACTATAGGCCATAACCACATGATACATCGTTACAATACGTTACGTATACTGTGAAACAGGCTTGCATCTTAATCATCGCTAGAACTATTTTGGGGGCCCAATAAGTCCATCAGCACGAGATGCAGTTGGTGTGGGAGGACACGCACCTGGAGCACCCTCTCAGGCTGGAAGCACAGCAGGGGCAGGTGCAGGTCCAGGTCAAGAACAGGGCTTTCGAGGTCTGCTCGCGCAGGAAACACGATCTGGAGTGGCTTCATGTTAAATATCTACAATGGCGAGTTTCCATCATTAGCTCAGGGAGCGGCTCCCAGCAGAGGCTGAAATGCACTAAAATTCACTATTTCGGCGCAGAGAGCATCAGAGTCAGAAAACATTCTTGAAGACGCACGCTGCCACACCATATCTCACAGAATAACAAAACCAGTTCAGAAGCATACAGAACTGCCCACAAAGGCTCATATACAAATTAAATGCCTAATGTCTTTTTCTAAGTAATTCAAAATTCCTTAATCAGCAAACGGTTCACTGTCTAGACAAAGACAAAATACAAACAAGATATTCGTTCCACTTTTAAAAAGTCTAAATCAAGCACTTTCAAATTATTCTTTTTTTTTTTTTTTTGAGTTGGAGTCTCACTCTGTCACCCAGGCTAGAGTGCGGTGGCACACATGCTTACAGCCATCCCAGCACTGACCTGCTGGGCTCAGTGGATCCTTCTGCCTCAGCCTTCTAAGTAGCTGGAATTACAGGTGTGCACTACCATGCCCGGCTAATTTTTTGACTTTTATTGTAGACAATTATTTATTGTTATTGTAGAGCCCAAGTTGTTCTTGAACCCATGGGCTCAGGCAATCCCCTCACCTCGGCCTTCCAAAGTGGTGGGATTACGGGCTTGAAATTATTCTTTTTTTTTTTTTGAGTCAGAGTCTCCCTCTGTCAACAAGGCTGCAGTGCAGTGGCACAATCAAGGCTCACTGAAGCCTCAACCTCCTAGGCTCAGACAATTCTTCTGCCTCAGCCTCCCTAGTAGCTGGGACTACAGGCACATGCCACCCCACCCGGCTAATTTTTTTAGTTTTTGTAGAGACAAGGTCTCACTACGTTGCCCAGGCTAGTCTTAAACTCCTGGGCTCAAGGGATCCTCCCACTTTGGCCTCCCAAAATATTGGGATTATAGGTGTGAGCCACCGCACCCAGCCTGTTCGAGTTATTCTTAGGTATTATATTCTTAGTTACTATGTTATGCATTTTCAATTTAATAGTTAAAGCTCCTCCAAGACATGTCATTTAAAAATTTTAAGAGACATTTTCCTAAATGATATTACTTTGAAAGAAGACTTCAGTTTGAATTCAATATTCACGGAATGCCTATTAAAGTGTCATAGGGGTGGGGCATGTGGTTCATGCCTATAATCCCAGCAGAGTCCAGGCCACAGGACGGAGTAAGGCAGACAGTGGGAAACCACAGTGGGGTTTTAAGCAGAGGATGAATCCAAGAATGAACTGAGGTGGACAGACCGGTCACATGGTGGGGAGAAACTGGTGGCCCAGCAGGACGAAGCAGCAAGGAAATGGGCAAACTGTAATTGAAGGTTGAAGTGGGGCCAGGCAGGCTTGAGGGATGATGGAATGCGAGGCTGAGGCAGGCCCTCAGAGTCCCTGGAAGTCCTCACTGGGGCCATGGAGATAGAGGAGCCCAATGTCAGTGATCAGCCAGGACTCAGATCCAGAAAACTGCTGCAATTCTATGAACGCATCACTAATATCAACAGTCAAGGGCAGTCGATCACAGCTGAGTCTGAAACTGTCCTAAAGTCATACTCGGTTCTGTTCACTGCCCTTGCAGTCCTCAGTGAACACATATGTCAGCGAGGACATATACTCTGATGATCTCACTGCATACATTGTCGGCAACAAAGCACCCGTGAGCTGTGTAATAAAGATGAGATTCTGAGAAATATTCTCTATGAAGGTTTCCGGGAGTAGCACTGAGGTAGACAGGTAGCCTGCTCTGTATATGGACTAGACTGCATTGGCAGGATTTTTTGCTGGGGGTGGAGTAATATTTAAAATACATATTTGGCGGGGCGCAGTGGCTCATGCCTGTAATCCCAGCACTTTGAGAAGTCAAGGTGGGAGGACTGCTTGAGCCTAAGAGTTCCAGACCAGCCAGGGCAACACAGCAAGACCTCGTCTCTACAAAAAACAAAAAAATTAGCCTGGCTCACTGTAACCGCAAACTCCTGGGCTCAAGCAATCCTCCCACTCCAGTCTCCCAAGTAGTCAAGACTACAGGCGTGCAACACTATGCCTGGCTAATTTTTTTTTAAAGATTTTGAGAGACAAGTTCTTACTATGCTGCCCAGGCTGGTCTAAAATTCCTGGCCTCAAGTGATCCTTCCACCTTGGACTCCCAAAATGCTGGGATTACTGGCATGAGCCACCGCACCCAGCCTTACTTTTCAATTGTTAATAATTTTTAAAATGTAGAGGGCCAACATTTATGTGTATAATCTTCCAGAGAACTAACACAGTGAAATTGACTCAGATTTACTAAACATTTGAAGATGCTTGCCAGGTATCTGTCTAAAAAAAAAAAAGCTGGGCACAGTGGCTCATGCCTGTAATCCCAACACTTTGGGAGGCCAAGGCAAAAAGATCGCCTGAGACCAGGGGTTTGAGACCAGCCTGGGCAGCTTGGCGAGACCTCATCTCTACAATAAATTTTTTAAAAAATTAGCTAGGCATGGTGGCATGCACTTGTGGTTCTAGTAGCTATTTGGAAGGTTGAGGTGGAAGGATCACCTAAACCCAGCAGGTCGAGGCTGTGGTGGCCATGAGTGTGTGACTGCACTCCAGCCTGGGGGGACAAAGTGAAAGTGAGACTCAAAAAAAAAAAAAAAAAAGAAGTATCCAATATACGGTTAAGTTAGTTTAGAAAATGCTGAGTCAAACAGGTTTTTTTACACAGCTAAGAAATCGGATGTGTTTCTCAACAGAAGGAAAAGGCAGTCTGCCACCTCTCCAATTTTACATAACCCCTGAAACCCTGTCATGAAATAGCCAACATCTCTCAAAACAGAACCCAGACTGGGAAATGTCTGTCTATTAATTCAATACTACAGTGCCATATGTCAGAATAACAAAAAATATAAAACCAGTTACTTTTTGTTAATCATTTATCTGTACAGGAGATAACACTAACAAAGTAAATACAACACCCAATAGTAAAGACAAACAAAAGGGAAAACTGTAATTTAGATACATTCTTAGACTGAAGGATTGGCGTTTCTGTGTAGTTTCTACACAGCAAAAAATGAACTAACACGTTAACCACTAAAACGCTCACTATATATTACTAGCTCTGTTTATCAAAAGCCACTCAGCAAAACTCAAGTCTAAATATTTAAGTTTTCACCTTTAGAAATAGTGTACAGGCTGGGTGTGGTGGCACACACCTGCAATTCCAGCACTTTTGGAAGCCGAGACAGGGGGATCACCGGAGCCTAGGAGTTCAAGACCAGCCCTTGGCAACATAGTGAAACCTCATTTCTATGATAAAAAAATAAAAAAATTAGCCAGGCATGGTAGCGTGCACCTGTAGTCCCAGCTACTTGGGAGACTGATGTAGAAGGATCACCTGAGCCCAGGAGGTAGAGGCTGCAGTGAGCGGTGATCATGACACTGCACTCTAGCCTGGGCAACAGAGTGACCCTGACTCAAAAAAAGAAAAAATACAGAAATAGTTTATAAAATGCTTCTGGTCAGATGTGGTGGCTCACGCCTATAATCCCAGCACTTTGGAAGGCCAAGGTGAAAGGACTGCCTGAGCCCATGGGTTCGAGACCAGCCTGGGCAACTTGGCAAGACCTCATCTCTACAATAAATCAAAAAATTAGCTGGGCATGGTAGCACACAACTGTGGTCCCAGCTACTTGGAAGGCTGAGATGGAAGGATCACCTGAGCCTAGCAGGTGAAGGCTGCAGTGGCCGTGAGCATGCCACTGCACTCCAGCCTGGGCGACAGAGATTCCAACTCAAAAAAAATAAAAGCAAGCTTCTTCCTTGAGGAGCATAATTTAAACACAGTTAAATCTTAAGAACTAGTTTAAACCATTTACTCCATCTTCAACGTATTACTTCTACCATTTGCAAAGAAAAAACATAATTCCAGATTTAACTTTACCAGATGGAGTGGTCCAGGCGGTGGACTGGGTATTAAAGATAGTTTCGCAGCAAAGTCTTTTATAGGATTGTCAACTTCAAAATCTTTACAGAGCTTCAGATGAGTCAATAAACTGAAATTAAAAAACAAATTTCAAGTTACAAAATAACAACGAGAAGCCAATGGTCATCCTTAGCATTTCTAATCAAGCTAAAATCTCCTTAAGGGTCCACGTCAGCAATCCCAGGACTGATTAATCTAGGTGTTGGACTACAGCAGAGCGGCTCCCTAGGGTGGCAGGATCGAGAGTCTGGGAAGGAACACAGGGGAGGTTTATTTTTTGAGTGAGGCCTGGTTGTGTTCTGTTTCCTGATCTGAGTGCTGGCTACATGACTGCATCCAATTTGTGGAAAATCACTGCAATCTGTACATTTTTCTATATGTGTGCTATACTTCAATCAAGAATTGAAGAAAAAAAAACCCCACACCTTGAAATAAAATTCTTGAGAAAGCTTGTTTCCAAAATGCATTATAACTTTTAAAGTACCATATATGAAGCCTGGCGCAGTGGTTTACTGAAATCCCAGCCCCTTAGGGGCTGAGTCAAGAGAATCGCTTGAGCCCAGCAGTTTGAGACCAGCCTGGGCAACATAGTAAGATCTCATCTCTACAAAAAATTTAAAAATTAGCTGGGAGTGGGGGCATGGACTACAGTCCCAGTTACTCAGGGGGCTGAGGCAGAATTGCCTATACCCAGGAGGTCGAGGCTGCAGTGAGCCATGATCGTGCCACTGCACTGGGCCTGGGCAACAGAGGGAGACGCTGATTTAAAAAAAAAAAGGTGCCATAACCATATCAGATAACTGGTTGCCTGGGGCAGAAGTGAGAGACATGGACTCTAGAGGGCTATGAGGAAACTCTGGGAGGTGGGAATGCTCTGTATCTTTTTTTTTTTTTTTTTAAGCAGGATTTATTAAGAGGACAGAAAAGCTCTCACAGTGGGAGGAGACCCCTAGGGGGTTGCCCAGTGTTCTGTATCTTAACTGCAGGGGTGGTCACACAGGTGTGTACATTTGTCAAAACTCATCCATAACCGTACACTTAAAATGGGTGGGTTTTATTGTATTACATCAATCAAACCTCAATAAAGTTGATCTTTAGAACTCTGCATGTGAGAGTACAGGCTGCTGGGTTGTGATGGCTCAAACCTGTAATCTTAGCACTTTGGGAGAGCCCAGGTGTTCGAGACCAGCCTAGGCAACTTGGTGAGACCTTGTCTCTACAATAAATCAAAAAATTACCCAGGTGTGGTAGCACGTGCCTATAGTTACAGCTACTTGGAAGGCTGAGGTGGAAGGATCGCCTGAGGCCAGCAGATCGAGGCTGCCATGGCTGTGAGCGTGCCACTGTACTCCAGCCTGGGCAACAGAGTGAGATTCCAACTCAAAAAAAAAAAGAAAGCACATCCATAAAATGAAGAGGTTCTGGGGATGACACTTTCCAACAATTACAATAATGGATAGCCTAATGTCTAATGTCTAGTTTGTTTTTTGAGATATGGTCTTGTTCTGTTGCCCAGGCTGAAGTACAGTGGCACAATCCTGGCTCACCGCAGTCTCAACTTTCTAAGCTCAGGTGATCCTTCCACCTCAGTCTCCTGAGTAGCTGGGACTACAGGCACACACCATCAAACCCGACTAATTTTTTAATTTTTTGTAAGGATGAGGTCTCACTATGTTGCCCAGACTGGTCTTAAATTCCTGGGCTCAAGTGATCCTTCCGCCTCGGCCTCCCAAAGTGCTGGGATTATAGGCATGAGCCACCAGGACCAACCTAATGTCTGGGTTTTTGGTTTTTGGTTTTGAGTCAGAGTTTTACTCTGTCACCCAGGCTGGAGTGCAGCCTCAACCTACTGGGTTCAGGTGATCCTTCTTCTTCATCCTGCCAAGTAGCTGGAATTACAGGCACGCACCATCACGCCCAGCTAATTTTTTGATTTATTGTAGAGACGATCTCTTGCCATGTTGCCCAGGCTGGTCTCAAACCCATGGGCTCAGGCAATCCTCTCATCTCCACCTCCCAAAGTGCTGGGATGACAGGCGTGAGCCACCGCACTGGGCCCTAATGTCTGTTTTAATAGACACACTCATTCACAAGGTGCTAGCACTGGGCTGGGCCCAGGAAGTGACAGCGGAAGCCACACAGACACAGCCACGCCCTCCAGAGGACAGCCTGACCAGGAGAGATAATAAGACCAGATGGACAACCACTTGAAGGGCTGGGAGAGTACCCCGGGGTCCCACCTGGACAGGCAAGGACAGAGGCAACCAGGACACCTCTGCCTTTCACTCTCCCCACGATAGGCCAGACGTTTCCACCCACTGTGGTGCAGACAACTACTTGGTTGGCAATTCAATGCACTTATATTTTTACTTTAAGTAATGAATAATAATGTCAGGACTTGGAAACAATTCGGTACTCCTCCACATATGCATTTATTGTAAAAATATAATAGCATTCAGGCAAAAAAAAAATTTAGCCTGTCCATACTCTGATTCCCCAAACACAACTTAAACATATGTTCTCCCAATTTTTGTCCAAGTGGAGGCATATTTTGCATAGTATCACTCAAGCAGAACAGATTTTTTGAAAATAGAAATTCATGTTGGCATTTTGCAACTTAATTTCTGTCATTTGCTCCTCTCTAGCTGTAGTTTCCAGTACTGATCAACAGCAATAACCACCGAAAAAGAGAAAACACAAGAAGCATGAAATGAAATTTTTTCCAAGTTAAGCATATATTTGCCTGAATGTCTACTACGAGGACTGTGTTGCAAGTCATACTATAAAAGATCAATTGCTAAATAAACACACAGAGCAAAGTCCAGGAGGTGGAGAAAACCCCACCCTTTTGCCTGTCTTCCAATGGCAGAAGACGCCCTCACCCCTTCATTTCACTTAACAAAGGGTGCAAATAAGCACCCTCATTTCATTTCACAGATGAGGAAGCCAGAGATGAATTAAAAAGCTGTTTACCTTCAAGTAATGAAAATGATAAGTTAGTAAATAAAAAGGGACCGTGTCCAGATTTATCTATCACTTCTGGGTACTGGCAGACACACATTCAGCAAACATGTTCAATCCACTCACTCATTGACTAAGACAGAGTCAGTTTCCTGTTTAATAAAGATGTTTTATGTCTCTGGCAATAAAATGAAGGCAAGACTCAAACTGTGTCCAAATACCAGTTATATCTTTTGGGGGGGGGGGGTTGTTTTGTTTTGTTTTTTGAGTTGGAGTCTCACCCCGTGGCCCAGGCTGGAGTGTAGTGGCCACCCCTGTGTCGATCTGCTGGACTCCGGCAATCCTTCCACCTCAGCCTTCCAAGTAGGCAGAACTACAGGTGCACACTACCATGCCCAGCTAAATTTTGATTTATTGTAGAGACGAGGTCTCGCCATGTTGCCCAGACTGATCTCAAACATGTGGGCTCAGGTAATCCTCTTCCCTTGGCCTCCCAAAATGCTGGGATTACAGGCTGAGCCACTGCACCCGGCCCAGTTATATCATAAGACGTAAGACAGCCGGGTGTAGTAGGTCATGCCTGGAATCCTGGTTTGGGCAACATACCAAGACCCTAGCTCTAATTTAAAAAATAAAATTTAGCTGAACATGGTGGCTCATGCCTGGAATCCCAGGCACTTTGGGGGGTGGAGGTGAGAGGACTGCCTGAGCCCAGGGGTTCCAGATCAGCCTAGGCAATTTGGCGAGACCTCATCTTTACAATAAATCAAAAAATTAGCCGGGCATGGTAGTGCATGCCTGTGGTTCCAGCAGCTTAGAAGGCTGAGGCGGAAGGATCACCTGAGCCCAGCAGGTGGAGGCTGTGGTGGCTGTGAGCGTGCTACTGTACTCCAGCCTGGGTGACAGAGCGAGACTCTGACTCAAAATAAGATAATAATGATAAAATAAGAATAAATAAATAAAATGTAAAATAAATTTTAAAAAAACTAAAAAGACGGGGTGTGGTAGCTCACACCTGTAGTTTTAGCACTTTGGGAGGCTAAGCAGGGAGGAATGCTTGAGCCCAGGAGTTTAAGACCAGCCTGGGCAATATAGTGAGACTTTTGTCTCTATCAAAAAATTTTAAAAGTTAGCCAGGCATGATAGCACACACATCTATAGTCCCAGCTACTCAGGAGGCTGAGGTGGGAGGATAACTTGAGACCAAGAGTTTGAGGCTTCGGTGAGCTGTGATCATGCCATTGTACTCCAGCTTGGGCAACAGAGTGAGACCCCAACTTAAAAAGAAAAATTAAGTTAAAAAGTTTAAAAAGAAGTAAAACATTAAAGTGCTGGAATTTGAAACAATGTCATTAAACTGAACAGTAAGATCCCTGCTCACTGGAAACACTGACTGACTCATCCCTATAATCAAAATAGCAGATCTAAAATGAATGAATGATTGTTCTTTACAAGAAACTCAAAACAGCAGCCACTTCAGTGATTTCTACGGGTGGCCGTTCAGTACTAAGACACAAAGGGGAAGCTTTGTTAACTGCCTTTTTCTCAGTCTTTAATCAAATGGGTACAAATTCTAAGATTATAACTTGATGAGATTTTTTTTTTTTTTAAGTTGGAGTCCCACTCTGTCGCCCAGACTGGAGTGCAGTGGCACGCTCCCAGACACCGCAGGCTCAACCTGCTGGGCTCCAGCGATCCTTCCGCCTCAGCCTCCCAAGTAGCTGGAACTACAGGTACGTGATACCACGCCCGGCTAATTTTTGATTTATTGTAGAGATGAGGTCTCTCCAAGTTGCCCGGGAGGGTCTTGAACCCGCAGGCTCAGGCAATCCACTCACCTCGGCCTTCCAAAGCGCTGGGATTACAGGCTGAGCCACCAAGCCCGGCCAACTTGATGAGATCTAAAAGAAAATAGCCGGTGCACAGGCGCCTACTGGGACTCACCCCGTGCATGCTCAGGCTGCAGCTGCCAACCTCTCAACAGCACCCCTCTGATCACAGAACCCCTCGGGTTCCAGGCAATGGCCTTCTGGTTTTTCAAGCCTTCTTTACATCCTCAGACTTTCTACTCAATAGCAGTAGGAAGATAGTTACAGATTCTACCCCAAAATGGTCATTTAAAAAATACCAATAAAACTGGTCAGAACAAACAGTAGCCTCTTGATTTTCTCAAATAGCTAGGTGTGGGGTTATACCACAGGTAAGGGCTTTCCTCCATGGGGCCTGGCTCTAACTCCCATAGCCCTGTTAGAGTTTTTTTTGTTTGTGTGTTTGTTATTTTGAGTAGGGGTCTCACTCTGTTGCCCAGGCTGGAGTGCAGTGTCACGCTTACAGCAGCCTCGATCTCCTGGGCTCATGAGACTACAGGTGCATGCCACCACATCCGCTAACTTTTAAAATTTTTTGTAGAGATGAGGTCTCGCTATGTTGTCCAGGCTGGTCTCGAACTCCTGGGCTCAAGCACCTCCCAAAGTGCTGGGATTACAGGCAAGAGTCACCACACCCAGCCCAGTCTTTTATTATAATGTTGGGGCGCTTTCAGCTTCAGGGTCAGGCCTCAGGACACAGAATCTCTCTGACCTTCTCCTGCCCTCCTTTCATCAGCCCCAAGGCAAGACTCTAATCTTCCCTTGCCTTCTGATTGTGGGTTTTAAGACCCTCCCCATAAAGAGTCCCACCCTATGCCCGAAGGAAGGAATGTTGAGGTCCCAAAGTTTCCATAAACCCAAGAGGACTGGTTTCTGAGAGCTAGACACGTGAGGCCCCTGGAGGGTGGCGCCCCCAGGGAGGGCATGGAAGCTCCACGCCTTTCCCACGACCGGGCCTATGCATCACTTCATCTGCATCCTTCCCAGTTTCCCGGAATTCTGGGACCTGCTCCAGCAAATTAATTGCACCCAATGTTGGGATCATAAGAACCCCAACTTGGACTTGTGACTGGTGTGGTGGCGTCTTGGGACTGAGTCCTTACCCTACGGGATCTGCCTACAGGTAGACAGTGCAAGAACTGAGCTGGAGGACACCCAGCCAGCATCCGCTGCCTGGGAATGAAGAGAAACCCTCACACGTGGTCACAGGAGTCTTGTGTTGATGGCTGCTGTGGTGTGAGGCAGAGGGAGAAACACGGGGGGTTTTTCCCCAAGAACTAGAAGCGTTTCCTGATAGACGGAAATCAAAGCAAACAGAAATCTGCACGTCCATCATCCTTCCCACAGCGTGGCTGTGCTCCTTCCTGCCATGCCATGCCATGCCACACGTATCATTCGCAGAAGGGCCTGGGCTTTCAAAAGAGCACCTACGGCCACACGCAGCTGCCCACTGACCCCAGCCCAGCACCAGCCCAAGAGCCATGAGTGTACCACCCCAGCTCACCAGGAGAGGCAGTCCTTGAGGGCGGTGTAGTAGGGGAACCTGGAGACCACACAGACCGCAAAGGGCACAAAGAAGCCCGAGGAGCTTACGGCTGGCCACGACGGCTCCCAGTGTGCTTTGCTGTTGTAGAAGCAGTATTCCTCCTGGGGGAAAAGCGGCAACATGGTCACTTCCCCATCCCAGTGGCTCCAGTACCTGTTTTCCATCACGTGGGCATTTCAGCACGGAGCGAGGCTGCAGAGTCCGAGAGCCCCACTGGCTGTGCTCCCCGCTGGTGTTGCTGCCATGGCCAAGCCAGCACCGGCCTTCTAGTCAGCATCTGCAGAGCCCTGCACAAAGATGAGAAGACGCATCCCTGCCCTGGAAGAGCTTATGGCCTTGGGATAAGGAGACATGCAGGATTAGAACACAGCAAGACCCAAGACAAGACGGATAGTGGGACTCTGCTTAAATGGGGCGGTGGGCGGAGGGCAATGCAGCGGCCACGCAGGGGAAGCAGCATCTACACATGCCTGAGATCCTGATGGGCATCACAGACTGGAGGATGGAGCAGAAGGGCCTCAGCCTGTGGGGTTCCAGAAGGCACCGTGCACCCCAGAACTTAGCAAGTGGCACCATATTTGAGGCTCACAAACGGGACCCCAGAGGGGGTTGTTTGTTGGGTTTTTTGGTAGGGATGGAGGGGTGTGATGATAGCTGCGGTCTGGGGACTTTTCAAATTTGAGGTATAGTAAGACGTCTGGGCCAAGGGAGACGCCCAGGAAATGGTCGGCTACATCCTTTGTTTATCCAGCCACATTCAATGACTGTCCACTGCTCTGCAGTCACTCTGCTCAAGTTCAACCCCTGACTGTGGTGTGACCCGGGGCAAGTCACTTAACCCCTCTATGCCACCATGTCCTCATCTGTATGGGGGGGTGATACTAACAGTTCCCAGTCTCATTTGTTGTGATAAGGATTCAATGAATTACTATACAGAAAGCGCTTAGGGCCACGCCTGGTCCTGAGCTGCTTGTTCATCTGGTGGCGGCTGCTGTTAGGACAGTCAGGAAGGAGCTGGAGTTACAGACACAACATGGTTCCTACCTTCAAATCATGTAGCATCAATAGAAAGACTGAACAGAGCATAGGAGAAGGCTGTGTCAGAGCCTTAGATATAACAGTCATCCAGACACATGGTGAAGAAAGAGGTGAAGCAGTGTAGGGCAGGGAACACCCCAAACTACGAAGTCGCTGGGAGCACAGGGGAAGGGGCCAGGCACGCTCCTGACAGGCAGGTGAATAGGAATAGTGGCATCTGGTATACCAGCCTCCCAAGTAGCTGGGACTACAGGCATGCACCACCATGCCCAGCTTACTTTCATTTTTTGTACAGACAAGGTCTCACTATGTTGCCCAGGCTGATTTCGAACTCCTAGCCTCAAGTTGTCCTCTTAGCCTCACTTGTCCTGCCAACTCAGCCTCCAGAGTAGCTGAGTCTACAGGTGTGCACCACCATGCCCCCCATGTACCCATACTTCTACTAAAAAAGAAAAAAATCACCCAGGCTCTGATGATTCAGAACAGTCACTCTCTCTGCTGCATGAACTCACTGGCATCCTCTCATAAAGCACCAGGCACCTAAACAAAGGCCAGTGGTTCACCCTATGTTTCTGATAGCCCTCTGGCAGTATGAAGCTGATCACGTTGAACCTGCAGGCCTGTCATTGCCCCCATAAGCACTGCAAAGTCCAGCTGGTTCCCACTCATAAACATGTGACGAGTGTAACGGGCTTGCAAATTCTGAACCCAAGTACCTTGCACAGAAGACAAGAGGTGGTAACAACCCGCATGTCCAGCAATAGATAAGTGCGTAAGTAAAATGTAGTCCACCCACACAATGTAATGGTACTCAGCCATAAAAAACAATGAAGCCAAGCACGGTGGCTCACACCTGTAATCCCAGCACTCTGGGAGGCTGACGTGAGAGGAATGCTTGAGCCCAGGAGCTCGAGACCAGCCTAGACAACACAGCGAGACTTCGTCTCTACAAGAAACCAAAATATTAGCCAGGTATGGTGGTTCGTGCCTGTAGTACCAGCTACACAGGATGCTGAGCTGGAAGGATCACCAGAGCCCAAGGGGTCAAGGTCGTGATCACACCCCTGCACCCCAGCCTGGGCAACAGAGTAAGACTCTGACTCAAAAAAAAAAACAACAAAAAGGCCATGAACCACTGACTGACACACGCCACAATGTGGATAAGCCTCATTTGGTGCTAACTGAAAAAAGCCACATATGGCATGATTTCATTTACATGAAATATCCGGACCAGACAAATCCACAGAGACACAGAACAGACTAGTGGTTGCTGGGTCTGGAAGAGACAGAATGGAGGGGTGAAGGCTTCATAGGTATGAAGTTTTAGGGGGTGATGAAATGTTTTGGAACTAGACATTGGTGGTAGGTGTGCAACACTGTGGATGCATTTAATGAATGACTCTGAATTGCATACTTTAAAATAGTGAATGCTATTTTATGTGTATTTCACAAAAAAAAAAAAAAAATCTAGGCCACGTGCAGTGGCTCACACCTGTAATCCCAACAATTTGGAGGCCAAGGTGGGAAGATTGCTTGATCCCAGAAGTTTGAAACTAACCTAGACAGCATAGCAAGACTCCATGTCTACAAAAAGATCAAAAATTTAGCCGGGTGTGATGAAGCATACCTGTAGTCCCAGCTACTCAGGAGAGCCAAGGCAGGAGGAGGATCATTTGAGCCCAGGAGTCTGAGGATGTAGTGAGCAGTGATCATGCCACTACACTCCAGCCTGGGTGACAGAATGAGACCTTGACTCAAAAAAAAGAAATCTAAACCTAACTTCAAAAGGAATAAAGGAGCCACCTACATGCAGGGGTCGGTAGTACTGGGCCACCACACCATAGGTCCTGTTCCCGCAGAAGTCGGTCAGCACCAGGAAGTGAACACAATCCTCCTTTGGTTCAGAGGCCACGCACATGCCCCCTGCAGGCAGAAGAAAAGAATTTTTTTTTTTTGAATTGGAGTCTCGGTTGTCCAGGTTGGCGTGCAGTGGCACGCGCACAGCCACCACAGTATCGATCTGCTGGGCTCAGGCATCCCACCGCTTCCATCTTCCAAGTAGCTGAAACTACAGGAGCGCGCCACCACACCCGGCTAGTTTTTGGATTACTGTAGAGACGAGGTCTCACCAAGTTGCCGAGGCTGGTCTCAAACCCATGAGTTCAGGCAATCCTCTCACCTCGGCCTCCCAAAGTGCTGGCATTATAGGCATGAGTCACCGTGTCCAGTCTGAAGAAAAGAATTTAATTCTGTCCATGTGGCCTAGGCTATCCATGAACCAATTTTTTTTTCACAGCATCCAGAACACGCCGGCCCATCTCCAGTTATCAGCGCACCTTGGTGTCCAAGACATGGTCATTCTTCCCATCATGCCTCTGACCAGCTCTGCCTCCCAGAGTCCTTCCCCAACATGGCAATTTCTTTACATTCCCTCTGTGCTCTGAAGCACTTAGTGAATGAACTTGCGGACCACATAGATACTCAGAGTGATGGCTAAATCCTCAGGACATGCCCAGAGGCCAGTGGCGGTGTATCCTGGGTATGGCCACATATCCCACACCTGTCCCCGGTTTATAATCCCTGCAACCAGGAAACAGTATCAAGTTCTTGATGGTCACTATGAGAGGTACTTATGCCAAGTCCCTAATCTGAGCTCCTCACATCAGCCATTTTTACATTTCTTAAGACCAGCAGAAAAAATAAAGCCCGTTAAACTGTCAAGCTTGGAAACTAAACGCAAGCCTGTGCTTCTTGTCCCAGCAAAACAGAAAACAGGAGGAGGGGTGAGGCCCGGTGGCTCATGCCTGTAATCCCAGCACTCTGAAGGCCGAAGCAGCAGGATCACTTGAGCCCAGGAGTTTGAGTATAGCCTGGACAATATAGCAAGAGCTTGTCTCTACAAAAAAAAAATAAAAAACTTAGCTGGGTGTGGTGGCATACACCTGTTGTTCCAGCCTCTTAGGAGGCTGAAGTGGGAAGATCGCCTGAACCTAGGAGGTCGAGGCTATGGTGAGCTGGGATTGTGCCACTGCACTCCAGCCTGGGTGACAGAGTGAGACCTGAAACAAACAAACAAAAAAATTAAAGAAAAAAGAAAACTAAATCCCACAATCCGACAGGAGAGCCAGCAAGGGTTCCCTGGCCCGGCCACCCTTTCTACTGTCCTTGGACTTCTGGAAACAGACCGCTGTGGGTGGCCAGCAGCATGGAGCCAACCTTGTTCTGCCCACCACATGGACCCCACCTGGGAAGCACAGCTGGGGCAGGGCAAGGAGGTCCACACCACCCGGGATGGTGACATCTTCAGGATCCGGCACTTTGGGAGGCCCTGGGAGGCCCTTCCACTGCTCCGGCTTGGGCTTCTCCCTCTTCTTTCTGAAGGAGCGCCTTCGGGGCTTTCCGAGCATAGCACACTGGGCATTGGCCATCTGACTGTCCTCTTTACTGATAAAAGGAGGCACAAAAACGGACAGAACTTCTGGATCAAGAGATGAAAGATTTCTGACTCCCTTCTTTTGAGCAACCTAAAATATGCAAAAAAAAAAAAAAAGTTACTGCAATGGCATCAGCTCTTAATCTGGACTCTCTGGTTAAGCATCTCCATTCATTTCTTTGTCTTCCTCCATACCCATAAGCACCTGCGGTTTTGCACCATCCCTTAAAGATGCCACCAGTGCCAGTGGCTTTTCCCACCAAGGCTCCTGACAGTAGGCTTCTGTTAGGAACTTCCCAGGCCCTGTGTTCAGGGAAGTCTCAAGGCCTCCTGGAGCTGGCTCCTGGAATGTAAACACGGAGAGCAGCGTCTGGCCTCCCTCGCATGAAGCACTGCAGTCCTGGCCCAGCTCACTGCAGCCTCAACCTCCTGGGTTCAAGTGATCCTTCTACCTCGGCTTCCTGAGTAGCTGGGACAATAGACCCACGCTACCCAGCCTGGCTAACTTTTTTGATTTTTGTAGAGATGAGGTCTCACTATGTTGCTCAGGCTGGTCTCGAGCTCCTGGGCTCAAGCGATTCTCTTGCCTCAGCCTCTCAAAGTGCTGGGATTACAGGCATGAGCCACCACACCTGGCCCGAGTTTCCCTTTCAAGGGTTGAGTGCAGGGAAGACAACGTTGGCCAAGGACTCAGCCCAGTGGGGCTGCCAGGGGGCAGACACAGTGAAAGCTCTGCATATTATCAACCCCCCAACACAGTCACCAGCGCTACACCCTCCATGCCAGCCAGGTAGGTGCTGCATTCCTGCCAGTCACCACTGTCTTGTGCAGATGGACAGAGGAGTAAGAAAAATCACTGGTGGTCACAGAAGGAGGAGATGGCCCTTCCTTGACACAGAAGGAGGAAACCACCCCTTGAATCAATAAAAGAGGAGCATTGGCCCCCAATTCTTTTCTTTTTTTTTTTTTTTTTTGAGTTGGAGTCTCACTCTGTCGCCCAGACTGGAGTGCAGTGGCCACTCCCGGCCACCGCAGCCTCCACCTGCTGGGCTCCGGCAATCCTTCCGCCTCAGCCTTCCGAGTAGCTGGAACTACAGGCGCGTGCTACCACACCTGGCTGATTTTTTATTATTGTAGAGATGAGGTCTCGCCAAGTTGCCCAGGTGGGTCTTGAACCCACGGGCTCAGGCAATCCACTCACCTCAGCCTCCCAAGGCGTGAGATTACAGGCTGAGCCACCGAGCCCGGCTGGACCTCAATTCTTTTCAACTTTAACTAGGTGCAAAATTTTACGTTTTTTTTTTTTACTTTTTATCTTTCCATTCTTCTCCAAGATAATATAAAGAACAGGGGCTGTCCCTTCCATCTTTTTTCTATCCACTATGATGCCTAATACAGTTCTCATTACAGAGTTGGGACTAAGTAAACATCACTGCCAGGTTGGTTTCAGGTCTTTCAAAGAAGATAAACTAGATGCCATGTGTGAGCGAGGAGGAAGGAGCTTAGGGCGACACTAGCAGAAACAGAGAGTCAGAAGCAGGGGGCTCTGGGTTCAAAAGACATGGACAAAAGTAGTGGCCGGGCAGGGTGGGGAGTGGGTAATCAAGGGTCTTTGAGGAACATTAGGAAGGACAGTACTGTCACCCAGAGAAGTGGACCTTGGGCGACAGAAAGAAATAGCCAACACTCAACATTCCAGTAAGAATCAGCAGAACTCTTATGCTGAAGGGATTTATACAATGGCAGCATTTTCCATTAGCAAATACACTACGAGCTCCATACGACCATGTGTGCTATATCATCCAAACTCAGTCAACAATTTCTTTATGTTTGGGGAAAATAATTTAATCCAGTAGGAACCAAATCCAAACATGGGAAATCCATATTACTGCAGAATTTAAAAGTTTCAATAAGCCGGGTGTGGTGGCTCATGCCTGTAATCCTAGCACTTTGGGAGGCGGAGGCAAGAGGATTTCCTGAGCTCAGGGATTCATGATCAGCCTGGGCAATGTGGCAAGACTTCGTCTCTATAATAAATCAAAAAATTAGCTGGGTATAGTGGCGTGTGTCTGGAGTTCCAGTTACTTGGAAAGCTGAGATGGAAGGATCACCTGAGCCCACGTCAAGGCTGTGGTAGCCATGAGCATGCCACTGCATTCCAGCCTGGGTGATAGAGTGAGACTCCAACTCAAAAAAGAAAAGAAAAAAAGCTTTAGTGTATCACGAATGAAAGGAATCCATTTGGCCGGGTGTGGTGGCTCACACCTGTAATCCCAGAGCACTTTGGAAGGCCAAGGCAGGAGTATCACTTGAGCCCAGGAGTTCAAGTCCAGCCTGGGCAACATAGCAGGACCTCGACGCTACAAAAAAAATCAAAAAATTAGCCAAGTAGTGGTGGTATACCAGGCTGTAGTCCCAGCTGCTTGAGATGCTGAGGTCGGATGACCACTTGAGCCCAGGAAATCAAAGCTGTAGTGAGCTGTGATCATGCCACTGCACTCCAGCCTGGGAGGCCAAATGAGACCTCAACTCTAAAACAAAAAGAAAGAAATGAATCCATTTCTTCAGTTATACGAAACCGTCTCTAAAACTTTCCTATCAGAATCTGACGGTTCTGGCCTAATGAAATCTAAAATGATGCTGTCTATTTCTTCCTCACATAAAAAATTATATCTGTAAATACGGAAGGTCCATCACCACACTGCAAGATCACAGTCACAGGAGCAAGCGAGTGGGCTGCCCCTGCTGCTGGAACTTTTCTGGTCCCACCTCCCTCCTGGTCTATCCCTCCAGCTGCTCCTTGTGGCCTCCTGCAGGCCCTTCTCAGTACTGGGTACAGGCTGAGACCACCAGGCCTGGATCCCTGGCCAGTCCTCCAGACAATCTCAGCACTCTCACGGCTGCCTCCACGGCCCCCAGTGGACAGCCCGAGTCCTGCTTCCAACTCAGACCCCTGTCCAGTCCCAGGCTCTCCCCGGTGGCCTCCCAACACACCCGCTGCATCCCAGGGATCCCTGATCCCCCCACCTACATTCTCCTCCCGATGAAAGAGCACAGTGCAGGTTTCTGGAGCTGGGACTCCAGCCCTGAGGTCCCGTCTCCCTCACGCCCACCTATAAACCCACACTCCCAGGTCACTGGTCTTAGAAGACCTCGACAGCCAGCGTGCCGCTGTGCCATCCGTATCACTTTGCAAACTGAACGCCTGCGTGGCCCACGGCTCAGAGCAGGTGCAGGTTAACCAGGAGCACAGCCTCAAAGCTTCCTGCCAGGGTAAGAAGGAAGATGCCTCTTCCCACCCAGCCTGGGCTCCCCCCCTGCGTCCACATCCACTCTCCCAAAGAGGCGTATCTCCTGGCTGACAACAGAATACACTCTTCATGGGCCCAGCCCGGCCGACCCATCGAGGTGCCTCCACAATACTGGGAAAAGCGTGTTGGTTTCTTCCCATCATTATTACGTCTTCCCATGTGCATGCATATGTGTGCATGCGGTGGGACAGTGTGCCCTGAGCAGCATGCTGGCCCGCTCTTCAAGCCAGAGTGTCCCCAAAGCAAGCACGACGAAACCCTCTTTGGGATGCACTGCACCTTGGCAATGACCCTGTCCCCTCTTCGCCCCCTTCACTGGGCCTGGCCTACCCAAGACCCTCAGGGCTCCACCTGCACACTCCACAGACCACTGCCCCCTCACAGTCACCAGGGAGGGCCTTCCCACCCCAAAGGCAGGCTCCCCCAGACCTCCGTCTCCCCAGCTCGTCACCTCCTGGCAATGCTGCCCTGCCCAGTGGTACTGCCTCACCTCCTGAGTTGTGGGAGTGGGTGGGCAGAGATTGTTTGGTAGTCCTCTGTCCCACAGGTAACAGACAAGACAGCCCTTAGGTGAGGTTGGTCCTCCGTTCATACTCCTGGCACTTGGTGGCCTCTTAGAGGCACACTCAGTCTGCACTGAATATTGGTGATCATACTAGAAGAATCAACATACCACCTGTCACTCCTCTATTTCCCTTAAGTCACTTTATTTTTTTTTTTAATTTTTATTTTATGAGTTGGAGTCTTACTCTGTTGCCCAAGCCAGAGTGCAGTGGCACACTCAAGGCCACTGCAGCCTTGACCTGCTGGGTTCAGGAGATCCTTCCGCCTCAGCCTTCCAAGTAGTTGGAACTACAGGCATGCACCACCACACCCGGCTAATTTTTGTGACTTATTGTAGAGATGAGGTCTCGCCAAGTGCCCAGGCTGGTCTCGCACCAGTAGGCTCAGGCAATTCTCTCACCTCGGCCTCCCAAAGTGCTGGAATTATAGGCATGAGCCACCGCAGCCAGCCTCTTTAGTCACTTTAAATGCTGTGGCCCAAATCCGACCAACTTGGCATCCAGCAGTACATCACACATCTGCTTTTTTCTCAAAATGGAAATCCCCATTGTCTTTTCTAAATGGATAAGCAATACAATCTCATTTTTGCAAATAAATATAGAAATAATAAAGGAAAT
>CAUYQG010251948.1:0-39415 GCA_963574415.1 Tarsius wallacei
TAGCCGGGCTCGGTGGCTCAGCCTGTAATCCCGCGCCTTGGGAGGCTGAGGTGAGTGGATTGCCTGAGCCCGCGGGTTCGAGACCCGCCTGGGCAACTTGGTGAGACCTCATCTCTACAATAAATCAAAAATTAGCCGGGCATGGTAGCGCGTGCCTGTAGTTCCAGCTACTTGGAAGGCTGAGGCGGAAGGATCGCCGGAGCCCAGCAGGCCGAGGCTGCGGTGGCCGGGAGCGGCCACTGCACTCCAGTCTGGGCGACAGAGTGAGACTCCAACTCAAAAAAAAAAAGCAGTTTGCTGTGCAGATTATTTCTAGAGTGTATCAGTTGTCCCTACTAACCCACACCATTCTCATTCTTATAAAAACTACTTTCTCTAACAATACTTTTTAAGGTTGTTTTGTTTCGATGTCTGAAAGAGTTGATATAGCATGGGTAAGAAGGAAAAGAAAAAAAAATTGACAAATCTTTGTACAGTTTCAAGGGATTACATTCTAAATATGATACTTTTACCCTAAAAAATTTATTGGTATAGCTGTTTAAAAATCTTTGTTGACATTACCCCAAGGTTTTATGGTTACGTTTCTGGAAAAATTTTAAGGTTGCCTGGGTGTAATTGAATTGACAAGTTCATTTTTTAAAAAATAAAGGTGTAACATTTACAAAATACAAACAAGGAAAATCCATTTTCATCATTACCTAACATGGTTTTTGTTTTTTCAATTTAAGCATTAATATGAGTAATGAATTTTTTTTTTTTTTTGGAGCCAGAGTCTCACTCTGTTGCCCAGGCTAGAGTACAATGGCATGCTCATGACAACCGTAACCTTGACCTGCTAGGCTCAGGCAATCCTTGCACCTCAGCCTTCCAAGTAGCTGGAACTACAAGCATGCACCCCCATGCCCAGCATGTATTGTAGAGACAGGGTTTCGCTAAGTTGCCTAGGCTAGTCTGGAACTCTGGGACCAGGCAATCCTCTCGCTTCCACACCCCAAAGTGCTGGGATTACAGGTGTGAGCTACCACACCTAGCCTAGTTATGGATTTTAAAATCATATTTTATCTGTGAAATTGAATATTTAATCCTCAGCATGACTTTAGTTTGGAACATAAAGGACTTTTAAAAAATGTACATTTAGGCCAGGCGTGGTGGCTCATGCCTATAATCCCAGCACTTTGGGAGGTTGAGGCAGGACGATTGCTTGAGAGTTGGAGACCGGCCTGGGTAACATAATGAGATGTCATCTATTTTTTTAAAGATGAAATCATCACTGTAAGCCAGGCATGGTGGCTCATGCCTGTAATCCCAGCACTTTGGGAGGCAAAGGCATACAGTACCTCTCATATGATACCATGGATCCTCTTACCCTGCATAGTTTTATGATGGGGGATGGGCTGTTGAAGGCTTACCATGTGTATGCAGAAGATGTGGGATTTGGTGCTGTTGATATAGTGATGATAGTGGGGTTAGGGAGGAGGGAAGACAGTTGAGAGGACTTGGTATTAATTGGATATGAAGGACTTTTTGGAGGTAACTACTTGGTAAGTTCAAGGAAGTTAATTCTGCAAACTAGGTGTGTTACTTATATTAGGATACTTATATAATGAGTATTCAATATTCTAGCTTTTAAAAATTAGAACTTGAGGGATAAAATTGATTTTTTTAAAAACGTATTTTATCTGACAGTGTCTTCTTTTTCCCTGGGGGGGGGTGGTGGGAATCTGCCTAATGAACATTTGTATACCTAACCCTGAATTGTACCCCACATCTTTAAAATGAAAAAATTAAAAGTTAAAAATAAATTTCTGTGTGGTCTGTCTGCATATAAGCTTTTGAAATGTTCTTTTGTCCTGTAGCATGAATGTCAGCATCATCATTCAAAGAACAAGAAACATTCTAAGAAATCTAAAAAACATCATAGGAAACGTTCTCGCTCTCGATCGGTAAGGGAATTTATTAGCTGGTACCATGAGTGTATTAAAATATTTGTTGGCATTATTATGAATGAAATTCTTTGTATTGTTCAGGGGTCAGATTCAGATGATGATGATAGTCATTCAAAGAAAAAAAGACAGCGATCAGAGTCTCGTTCTGCTTCAGAACATTCTTCTAGTGCAGAGTCTGGTAAGTATTTCTTTGTACTGGATAAAAATCATTGACACTTCGTGCTCAAATTCTGACACTTTATTTTTCCCTTTATGCTCCTCAGAGAGAAGTTATAAGAAGTCAAAAAAGCATAAGAAGAAAAGTAAGAAGAGGAGACACAAATCTGTAAGCAGTTTTCTAATTTTTACACTTCAGTTAGGTTTTTGCCTGTAACTTCCTCAGTGACTGTAGAACCATTTCTGTCTAGTCCTGTGCAGCCCAGTACAGTTCAGGTGGGCACCTAAACTGAAAGATTTGTTGTTGTTCTTCACCTTGGTCTTCCATTAAAATCATTTTGTGAACTTTGAAAAAATATTTGTACATACACACCAGTGTTAGGATTACTACCCTGGTTCTTAAAATTAAATCTTCTAGAGAAGAGGTGTGTGTGTGTGTACATGTGTCTGTGTATGCATGTGTATTTATGTATATGTGTATATTGCAGCGGTTGTTAAGAACAGCTTTAAATGTTTAAACAGCTCTTCCTCTAGTGCTGTAGTTTTTACTCTTAGGTATACATTAGGATCGCCTAAGGCAGTTTTTCAAAATATAAGGGTCTGAGTGCCACCACAAACCTGTTGAATTGAATTTTTTTTTTCATGCTGCTGTCTTAAAGTTATGCATATCTAATTAAAAACCACTTATAAAAGCACTAGCATTACATTTTAAATAATTTCTGCTTCTTAGTAGCAGTTTGAAGAATTTTATTATACTGCTGTCAACCTCATATGTGATAAAGCTAACAGCATCCTACATACAAATCAGTGCTATATTGATTGTATTTCTCTATATTTACATAATAGTTATTACCCATCTGAAGTGGTACTGAAACCCTTTATCAGTGGTATTTTATCCTATAAGAATATTTTCCTTCCCAACAGAAAGTCTGCTGTCTCCCATGAATCTTGGGGAATCTTACTAAATTTTTAGGTTAACAATTAAAATTATATTTTACCACTTAAAGAACACACAGCCTGTTATGCTTGACTGTTCTTAAATATTGCTTATATAAGGGATTTTTAAAAACAGAATGGTGTTTTTATCAAAATGCTAACATGTTATTTTTTACTTGCATAGGACTCTCCAGAATCTGATGCTGAGCGAGAGAAGGATAAAAAAGAAAAAGACCGGGAAAGTGAAAAAGACAGAACTAGACAAAGATCAGAATCAAAACACAAATCACCTAAGAAAAGGACTGGAAAGGATTCTGTAAGTATTTAGAATTGTTTCATACCTGTATTTTAAAATACAGAAATGGATACTGTGGTCAAACCCTGATGGTATTTAAACAATAGACTTTTTTTTCAGGTCTGCTAACATTGAGGAAAACAATGAAAATTCAGTTAACTACATTTCACACAAAATAGTTGTCTGATATGTGTGGTCATGGATGATCCTTGATTTGATTCTCCTTAATTTTTGTTTTTTAAATGTAGCATTTCATAACTATAGCTGTTTTTTGCTTTTTTAAGGAATACAAAAATTAAGGGACTCAAATCAGGACTTCTCCAGCTGTCCAAATTTGTCCTTGTTACTAAATTTGATTTCAAAAGGCAAACCAGAAACAATGGCTGAAGTCTGTAATTCCAGCACTTTGGAAGGCTGAGGTGTGAAGATTGCTTGAGCCCAGGAATTTGAGATCTGCCCAGGCAGCATAGCAAAACATTTTTAAATTAGCTGGGTGTGGTGGTACATACCTGTAGTCCTAGCTACTGGAGAGGCTGATACAGAATTTGAGGAAATTGAGGTTGTGCTAAGCCATTATCATGCCACTTGCACACCAGTCTGGGTGACAGTGAAACCCCAACTCAAAAAAAAAAGTAGAATTTCCATAACTTTTAAAAATATTGACTGGGGGAGAGGTGAGGGCAAGTGAATAAGTGCCAAAGTTAATATTTTAATATCACATTGCATAATTAGTCCTTAGTTTTTCAACCATGCTTATCTATGAGTGACAGCCCAATAATGCAAATATTGTGGGTTTTGCAAAGATATATGCCTGTGACTCATTATTGGAGAACATTAACTATGTAGGTAAGCCCTGGCCCTACTGCTGGAAATTCTTTCAGTTGGTGTAAGGTGGGCTTATTTTTAGGAGCTACAACAGGTGAGTCTGAGACACATCTTTTGTGAATAATGATGACCATCTACCTCCTCTGTACTTTTTTCTAGCATCCTTATAGTGAGTAAAATGAAATCCCTGAAGCTAATGGAGGACTGGTGAACTCTTTTGTTTTTTAAGCTTAAGTCTTGTCCTGTTCTTAAGTTTTGTGTGTTTTGGGGGGCAAAAGAATTAGTATGCTTAAAGCATACTTCTATTTCTGTGATATAAAGCACTTCTTGGGCCAACCTGGACTCTACAAAATTAGCAAGGAATATAGTATCTAGGAAATGAACACCTGCTTTCCATTAAGTGGAGACAGTGTTTCATATTTAGTTGTGTAAAAGGAAGGAAAAGATATTGGCATGTACCAGTTTCACTGGTTTACATATTATTGTAAACTGAAAGCCGCAGTATATAAAAGTCCCATTCTAAGTTAAGTATTTCCTTAATATATCCAAGGAACGCTTAATCAATAACCCGTTGATGGGCTTTTGGTAAAGAGGTAAATATTCCTGTGAAATATGTCTCTTTGGAAGAGAATCAATAGTATTTATTGGATTCTTTTTAAAAGATTCAGTACTTTTTAATCTTCCTAATACTGATATCAGCTATAATTATAATCATTGTCTTTTCAGGGTAATTGGGATACTTCTGGCAGTGAACTGAGTGAAGGGGAATTGGAAAAGCGCAGAAGAACCCTTTTGGAGCAACTGGATGATGATCAATAAATTATACCAAATATATGTTTACAGTATGATTTAAAGTCTAATTCAGACCAGGGACTCTATTTTAAGTTCAATTGAAGTAACACTGGGTTTTAATTATATCAAAGAAAAAGTGCATTTAAGTATTGTTATTGTGGACTTTATAAAAGCAAAGGAAATTGAAAATAACTTTTGATTCTGTATCAAGAATCATATTTTCATACAGTCATAACTGTCTTTCTGTGACCCTTTCACAGGGCACTGCAGGATGGATTAAAGGTGGCAATTTACTGATAACTGCAGATGTCTCTACTTTGTTCTAAAGTCTAAGTCATGAGGTGATTTGATTTACTTTTTAGAAGTTGGATTTTGAAGATATAGTGAAAAATTTTTTGATAATATAGTAGTACAAAAAAAGCACCAGCAACTGATAAAACTGCTTTTTTGTGCACTACCCAGCTGGTTAAAGCCAATGTGATCTTTTATGGTGAAACTCCTAAGAAATAGGTGTTTATGTTGGAAAGTTGGTAGACCCTTAACTGTAGTGGTGCTAATGAGCACTACTGTAATAAAGCCACCGTTATTTTTTATGAAACATCTGAATACATTTTAAAAAGGCTATTGTGAGGGCATTATTTTGAGCATCTATTTTGAGGTAATGTTTAAAAAAACTTAACATCAAATCAAATTGTAAATTAGTTTAAGTATATTGCCTTAAGGACATACTAAAGAATGTGCCACCAGACTTTAAGTGACAGTTGCAATATCCTTGTCTAAAAAAAAAATCATTGTTGACTTAAACATTTTCTTTAACAGTTGTCTTTTTTTAAAAATCCAATCTTTCTCTTGCATTTTTTTTTTTTTTTCCATTGAGGAAGTCTTTTACCTTCCCTACTCACTGAGAAGTATTGACTTCGTGGTACACATTCTAAAGCATTTCTGATTTGAATATTTTTGTACATTTTTATCAATTATTAAACCTTCTCTTCTAGTGCGTACTAGTATTTATTTCTACTTAAACTGCTCAGTTCTAAAGAAATTGTATGATCATTTTAAAGATACTAAGTCCTGAAATTTTGCTTCATCTTACCCACACAGCTACTTTCCTTTTTTAATATTTAAGGATATAATAAATCAGTGCATTCGTGGTCCCTAGATTTTTTTTTTCATCCATGAATTTCCTATAGAATATTTTAGAGAGGTAATGGTTTGATGATAGAATACTCTTTACATGCTAACTTTTGAAGGTTGGTAATGTAATTTATACTATTTTCCTTCAGTGCAGGAGATTTTTTTAAGTAAATAAGTAAATTTTAGAACATAGTCTTTGGTATTATCTTTGTTATCTTTTAATTTCTACACTTTGAAGGATTCTATTGGGAATAGAAAAACAAAACATTTTTTCCTTTCCATCCTAGTAAGTTGGAAAGTTGCCCTGACCAGAATGACTCTTTCCCATTCTGCCCCCTGTGTTTGAATTAAGTCCAGTGTCCACTGTTTAAAGGCTCAAAAAATGCGGGGGTGGGAAGGGGCAGGGGGGTAAAGTGAGAATTTGTTTCAAAACTTCTGTCCACCAAGTCATTTTTCTGCTCTGAAATATGACATGACTATAGAAAGTGAGAATCATTATCTTTGCGAAAATGTGAAGTAATATTATTGCTTGCTTAAGGTTAGTCTCCTGTTGTATATTAGAATCAAAACAACAACTTTGACATCAGGGAGTTGTCTAGACTAAATTTCAGAGGTCCCGTTGTACTTATAGTTAATATTGCTAATCATGTCAAATGCTTGACATGGAAGTCAGTGGTAAATCTTTAAAATATGCGTTTGATATTGGCAGATACACTAGTGATGTTTCACAAGAGAATTTTAGAATCTGTAAAACATTGTTTTAATTACTTCCATGAATGACGATTTCTAAAGTACAACTTTAAAGTTTTGATTTTTCTATTTAAATAAAAAGCTATTGATGTGTTTTAGCATGTCCTCAAAATAGATTTCTGTATTTCTTATAGAGATAATCTTATTGCAACCTCAAATCCCTACAAGACAATATAAATTCAAATTATTTGACCTGTAAACAACTAAAGTAGTGAAAAAATTGCAATTCAAAATGCAATATCCTTGCTATAAAATGCATAATTGGAGTGACTGTAATCCTTTGCCTACCTTTTAGGATCCCATCAAATGGGATTTCATTGCCAGAAAGCTACTTTACCATCTGAAGGCATAGATGGTGAGATTTTGTTAAAGTTCTGTGAATATTTTTAACCAAATAGCTATGTTTTTAAATGTTCAGTGAAGTAAAAACTGAAATATCTTAGAATATTGGTTCTGTTAGTATTGACCAAATATGTTAAAACATGAAAATTTGTTTATTTTCAGGTAAGGGGAATTTGTACTTCCTGTGAAGCAGACTTTTAGGAAAATGTTGAAGATTTATATTTTCTCAGTGCCATTAATATTAGTGAATTATTGGATCAAATTCACTTACATGTTTAGTCAAAATCAGGACCTTAATTACTTGATAATTTTATTTTCTCCCAGTCCATAATTTCTGTGTGAAAAAATTGAATTTGTATGAAAAGTTAGATAATTTAGCCAGTTATGACGTATGCACTCTTCCTACATGAATTTAGATAATATAATGCTTTTAAATAAAAGCAGTGATCCCACCACATTTTTAAACATAGTAACCTGCATTTCATTATCATTACCCAGAATAGTGTCAGCATATAAATTATTCATGTTTTTCAACATATAAGTTACATTATATGCCTCCCGGTAAATTTGATGGTTAACCAGAGCTGTTTCATCTTTTGACTTTTACTTAATTGAGCCTCACTTCATACAGCGATAAAATGAAAAAGGATTGTCTTAGAGTGAGGCAGTCTGTTCATAGTTAATAGAGTGAAGAAACTGAAGACTAGAAAGTCTTTCTATGTGCATTTTTCTGGAAAGTTTTCAGTTTCAAACGATATAATCCATAGTTTTCATTCAATTATAAACTTTGATTATATACTTTAAGAAGCATTTGCCTAAGTTCTTATTTTTTCCAGTGCTGTCAGTCAGCTAAGTGCTGGCTACTGCAGCCACTTATTCTGCATCCAGAAAGGGGTAGCCCCTTTATATAAAGATTTTTTTTTTTAAGGCTTTTATGATATGTAACAGAACTATTTCTAATGAAATACCTCCTGGGGAACAGTGATGATGAATGCAAGTTTGTAGGATATTTACGTATATTATGTAATTTAAATGTAAATTATAAAACTAAAGAACTTCAGCTTTTAAAGCTATTTCTAAAAATGAAGCAGATTACATTAATTCCTTATTTCTTAAATCTGAGACTTTTTTATTTTCCCTTGGGGATATATCTCTCAATACTAGATAGATTTTAATTCCACCATCCTATATTCTATATTCTCTAGGTAAAACACTCATTTTACATGAAGGAAAAACAATGATGTCATGAGTTATTTTCATGGAACTGTGTTATTGGCTTATAATCTCATTCTGTGCTTCTGGTTAATGGCATATCCCAGTCTAATCATTCTTACCAGCCTTATAATTTTTTTGCTCTTCAGTTTTCAAATTGTTTTAACTTAAATGGTGGTTATATAAGTTCCTTGGTCACAGGGATTTGTCTGTTTTATTTGCTGTTACATTCCCTGTGGATTGAGACAGTGCGTGACACATAGTCGGCACTTATTGAATGAATGTAAAATTTTAGTTGAAATATGTACTCATTCAGCATCCATGGTACCCATCATCTGTATTAAAGGGCTTGAAAGCATTGTTGAAATAAACCATACTAACCCACTACTAAAGCCACGGTCATAATTGAAGTGCACCTAAAACAAAGCCTAGTGACTATCTTAACTTCAAGAAATTTCCAAAAGCTTGTTAGAGAGAACGTAATAATTTAAAGTTGAAAACTAATAATTTGGGGCTACTTTGGAATAGGGGTGAATTGTGGTGGCATGATAGACACTTCGTCATTGGCACTGACTTAAAGGTGAGGTGGAAAATCACATTACTTTGCTCTAGTTACCCATACTCCTTAGACCTCCATATCAGTTTGTTTGCTTGTCCTAAGTTTCTTAACTATAGTAGATTTTCTTACTTTTTTAACTTCCTATATAAAGACTGTCAAGACTGCTTTTGTGATGCTTAATAGTATCTAGTTCAAGGCCTGTCACTGTTAGTGAGTAGTAATTGACTATTAGTTGACGGAATTACCCTAGATGTAAAGTTGATATTTACAGAAACAGGTTAATCATCCCTCCATCTATCACAGACCATGAAACAGTGAGTGGCTGACTGATCAGATTCATACTAAGCCATTTTTTGATGCTGTTCTTGGCTGCTGTTCTATAGGGTATCTAAATGTGTTATTTGTAAACATTTGGGGGTGGGGGGCGTCCTGCCTGCAAGCTTTCATGGTCGGTGTTGTTCTTCTTGCCTGCCAATACAACTGAACCGAGGAGGACTTATTCTGAAAGGTGAGTAATAGGGGGAACAAGGTTTCTACCTTTTGTGTTTTATAATTACCAGATTTTTGCCTCTGTTTATATCTTGTTCTGATGTAAAAAAGCCTTATAGTTACATAGAATTAGACCTTTTGTAAATAAATATTCTTTGTTAGAAAAAATGGCATATTTTACTAAATAAGTCGGATTTGTGGCATTTTTTTTCCTTTAAGCACCATTCAGGCAGGTGTTATGAGAGTTGCAAGATGCCCACAATCTCAGTGTAATTCCTACTTTTCTTAGTAAAAAGTTAGACTCAAAAAAAGTTATCAACACTTCATTCATGCGTTTGTTGCTTTAAATTTTTTCTGGGGCTTAGATGGGATATTAGTTCAAAAAAAAAAAAGGAAAACAATCTGTTGTACGAACTGTGCTGATAAATTTATCTTTGCAGACATTTCTGATAATACACACTCCAAGGTCAGGTGCCATAGCTCTTGCCTGTAATTCCAGCACTTTGGGAGGCTGAGGCAGGAAGATTGCTTGAGCCTGGGAGTTCAAGAGCAGCCTGGGCAACATAGCGAGACCTTCTCTCT
Source organism: Tarsius wallacei (assembly GCA_963574415.1). Lineage (NCBI taxonomy): Eukaryota > Metazoa > Chordata > Mammalia > Primates > Tarsiidae > Tarsius > Tarsius wallacei. The sequence goes on from CAUYQG010251948.1 coordinate 10,019, forward strand.
ACAAAACAATTTTTTTTTTTTTAAATAGGCAGGTTTGGTGGCATGCTCCTGTAGCCCCAGCTACTCAGGAGGCCAAGGCTCTGGAGAGCCATGATCATACCACTGCACTCCAGCCTGGGGCAACAGAGTTGAAACCTCTACTCAAAAAATAAAAAAGCATTACAAAACAAGTGCGTTAGGGCTAAGAGAAGACTTCATTTTTATCACAAATTAAAATTAATAGGTGAATTGTAAAACATGTCCTCCAGTGTAAATTTAGCTAATTTTACAAATAACAGTATGTTAAACCAAAACCAGAGTCACTGATGGGTGTCAAGTCCCATTCTATGCTAAGCAGAGTTGAGTCAGGATGTCAGTAGGCATTTAGTGAATTTTAAGTGTTAGAGGATGGGGAGTGTGGAGCAAGAGTACTTAATTCCAAGTCATTGGTAAACACCTTAAAACAAAAAAAGGATGCTATTAACTATCTGTCTCATTTGAACGTATTACTATAGTTTGGGTTTGAAAACATTCTGAATTAGTGGTGTGTAATATTAAAGACCTTCAAGAACCTTTACCATTAAGCACTTGTCTTGGTATAAAACAACCAGGATTCTTACTGCCTAATTTTTCCTTCCTTTTAAAAGAAAGCTTCAGATACATTTGTATAACTGTGGTGTAGTGCAAAGTGCACTGAATTGGGAACAGAGACCTTTTCACTTACTAGATTTGGGCCCCTGGGTGAGTGACTTTTGCCAGCTTGATTCCTTCTTGTATTCAACAGTGTTAACAATAAGATTATTTCCTTTAATCTGTAAGCAGCCAAGTGTGACAAATGTAAAGTACACTCTGGTAGTTGTCACAATATTGTAACAGTAATTCCTTAATGACTATTATTTATACCCTCCTTTTAAAAAGCCACTATAAAGGTTTTCTAAGATAAATTACAATTTCCCTTCTTTCCATAACAGTATACTAAATGTTACACAAACTTTTCTGGTGGCATGGAGTTATTAAAAATATTAGTATGTGAGTGCAGTGGGACCATACTGCTTGTGTATGCCTTGTCAACCAATATGGTTATCAGGTGCAGGGTTATCTCAGCAGTTCACACATAACTTATCTGTATTTGCATAACATCCTAATCAAAACATTTATGGGGGTAGAATCTCAGGAGTGCTATTTTTCTGGAAGCAGTACATTTATAAATGGAATTTTGGAGATGTATGCATCACTACTAAAATCCACTTTGTTCCTATGTTCCATATAGCAAGTAGTCAAAAGTTCACACAGGGGAGGATTCTTCCTAAAGTGTACCAAGTATATTTGGATTCTGAGTTCAAATAGCATGATGTATCTGTTTATGGAAGATAAGCTACATAATACTGCTAAAACCCCCTAAAATGTACCACTGAAAGATTACTACACATTACAGAATAGTAGTGTAAATAGTTTATTTGCTCATACGCCATGAAAAGACCAGAAAAGTAACATGAATTGCTTTTATAAAACATTTCTAATATTGCTAAGAAGCAGGTCCATTAATAGACAAACAGAAAAGAACATGCCAACATTACTGTCTATTTGTAGATTAATAAATAGGCAGTTACTTTAACATATGCATGTCAGCATTGAGCTTTGGAAATCAGCTGTTTGGTAAAGTCCAACTCTGTGTGTTATATACCATGGTAAAATTGCTAGTTTTATCAGAATGAATGTTGAGTCGACAGAAAAATATTGGCATGTTCTTTTAGAAGTACACATTTATGGAAATGTGCCAGCAGGTGGCAGTTTAAAAGTAATTTTTCTGTAAATAGGTACACTAAAGTGAAATGTGGTAACTGAACCCTAAACTGTCCTTGTAGTTAAATATATATATTAAAAAAAACCTATAAGTTAAAATAACATTCAGATTGTATAGCATAGGCTGATGCATTTTTAAACATATTTACAATATTACCCAGAGGTTTAAGTGGGAATTAAAGAGAAGTGTAAAAACCATAAAAAACTGCACCGATTTTATAGCAAAATATCTGTACATTTAAAAAGATCATATAACTACACATTATCCAAGGAATGGGGACTTTCACCAAGGGAGTCACATAAGCACAACAAAATAAGAAATTCAGCGGTTAAATACTATACAATAAACTTTACAATTAATATATTGATGTACCAAGAAGGTAAGCCAGAAGCAGAATGTATATTATGAAAAGTACAAATTTAGCTTTAGTCCAGTTTTTGACTTTGGAATGGATCAAGTGCCCTGCCAGAGACAAAGTAAAATAATGGTGGCTTAGTGGGTCATTTAGTCTCATTACATATTTAAGCTTAATACCAGCGTTAATATTTCAGCAACTTAACTGCAGATCCCCATAAGTAATCTGGGAAATGCAAGAACAACTTAGCTTTAATACAAGATGCCATGTGTTTCTTCTCCAGTTTACCAAAGGTGGGGAAAATCCTTGCGATTGTCAGAGGAAGAATAAAGCCAGGTTCCTAAAACTACTCTACTAGTGAATGTAAGCTTGAATGCTTGATGAGCTAATACACACTTCACCCTGGCTAGCAAGGCACCAATTTCTATTCTCAGGATTAGCCCATAATGGTCCTCAAATTCTAATTCTGATTACTGAGATGTTAATTTGAGTGCTAATTAATATATTTGCATTATCAAAAAGCTGCCTCTAGCTGAAGAACAGTACTGTAAGTCTTAAGCAACATTTTATGCCATTATATCCTCTCATTCATACCAGTGAATGGCTCTCACATCGTTCCCTAGCACAGAAGTAGTACGATGTGAAATAATTCAGTGACTTCTGTGCCACTGCAATTGCATCCTGTTTGTACTTTGCTGGGCTTAGTTATGGAAAGAAGGAGTTTATCATGTGACTTTTGCCTTCTTACATGTTGCAAGTCCTTAGAAATAAAGTTGATGGATATGGCTGAAACAAAATTCCTTAAAAGACATCTCAGCAAAGGAATCCCACGGCAGATGCATCCATGTTATTTACAACTTATCAGGGCCATTATGGGACAATCACAATGGCACGTAATAAATTTAATAAGAAATTTACATTTTGATTTAAAAAACAATAACATACTGGTGTAAAAAGATACCTAACCAAACAAATCCTATTGCTTTGATTAATCTGAGCAGGTACTTCCATTTTTAGGCACTTGTTAACAAGGAATGAAAGGAGAGCCCATCATTTTTAAATTCCTTTTTGTTTGCAAAGTCTGAGCCCTTAAGAATATTTCATGTGTGTTCGAGGCTGTAGTTAAATGGTAGCACATAAAGTTCACATGGGCAGTTTCATTCACACCCTCACAGGCCAGTCCCAGGTTCACATTGTTATTTCGGCACCATTAACAGAACGCAAGTTCTGGTCATCAAAGCGCCTCCTGACACTTCTCCTCACCGCATCGGCTCGTCTGTATGGTTGGTTTCTAAGATCTGCAAAGAGGAGAGTGCCAGTGAGAGAACAGCAATCTTTAATATCATGGGTCTAAGCAAGACAAAGGCCAGCTGGCAGCCAATCAAAGCAGCTTGTGTAGAAGAGTCATCTAATGGGCCCTTAAGACTCATCAAAGCATTGAATCAAAGACATGAACGTTTGCCTTCAATATTTACAACCAAACAAAATAGGATGTAATACTGGCGGGATTCTGGGACTCTAAGAGAAAAATATATAGTACAGTATTTCTGTAACTGGTGAGAAAGTCTAGTTGAAGTCTTATCTTAAAATATTTCTTCAGGGCCAGGCTCAGTGGCTCAGCTCAGCCTGTAATCCCAGCACTTTGGGAGGCCGAGTCGAGTGGATTGCCTGAGTCCATGGGTTCGAGACCCACCTGGGCAACTTGGCGAGACCTTGTCTCTACAATAAATCAAAAATTAGCCAGGCGTGGTAGCACGCGCCTGTAGTTCCGGCTACTTGGAAGGCTGAGGTGGAAGGATCACCGGAGCCCAGCAGGTCGAGGCTGCGGTGGCTGGGAGCGTGCCACTGTACTTCAGTCTGGGTGACAGAGTGAGACTCCAACTCAAAATATATATATATTTCTTCAGTTGGAAAGAGCTGTGGCTTTGTAGGTTTTTGTCGTCTTTTTTTTTTTTTTTCTTGGAAGCCTGGGCATCAACAATAATTGCAATAAATTTTAAACTGCAAAACTAATAAAGCAGGCTGTCCTGTCCTATCTTGTCCTTGACGTTTTAACAAGGACAGAATCTCAAGGCCTTAGTTTGCAAGTACAGGCACTTATTTTCATTCCATTAAGCTAGCTGAGGTTACTTTTTTACTTTATGAATTAGAAACAATGTTCATTCAACCATTAAGTCTAAACCAAAAGAAAATTTTTAGAACATCGTTTTCTGTCACCCCTTATTTTAAAGAGATGGGGGTCTCACTGTGTTGCCCAGGCTGGCCTAAAGTCATCTGCCTCAGCCTCTTGAGTAGCTAGCACAACTGGTGTGTACCACTGAATTCAGTTGTACTACCCAGTATTTCTTATATCTATCTCATCAGTAAGGTGAAGCTGTATGGGTTCTCCTGCACTTTCCGTTTTGTGTTGCTGGTGCACAGTAGAATGCCTGATGTTAAAAAAATTTTTTTTTAATCCTTGCTGAATGATCAGTTGCTGCATACCAGTTAAAATAGGCACTGCTATATTGGGATGAAGTAGGATGAACTGAGGAATTTTACATATGCATTTCTAGAATGAAGGCATGCTTTCTTGAGAGTAGGTAGCCTAGCCAGTAGGCACCTCCTTCAGAGTACAGTGAAAAAAAATAAGCAGGCCTTGCATTTTCCCCCTTGTTTAATTAGTTTTATTGCCCTTTTATTAACTTAGTATTGTTGACTTCTAGGAAACATTTTATCTTTAGAAAGGAAAATAAAAACAAACAACAGAATAAAACCAGACTGAATCTTTTTATAATCCCTTTACTAAACAGCAAATTGAAAGCAGAGCTGGTAGGCTACACTTGGTCCACAGTGTTTGCTCTGCCGTACCCCATATTTTAAAATAGTTTCCTTATATTTATATTGGTACTTAACATAAAAACCAGTGTTTCTGGCTTCTCTTGAAAAATTGGAGGAGCTGGCAATACTGGGCCCAAATTTCTATGTGGCAAAAACGAACTAGAGTTGAGATCTATGCTCTTCCAGGTTCAACACAGTCCCCACTTGGCTCCTGACTCAACGGAATGTGTGACTCCGCCCTACTCCTAAATTCAAGTAAAGAATAGTTTTGCATGCTCTAATGCCCTCAAGCGCCTGCTTCCTAGCCCAAATTGGTAATGGAAGGCCATAATTACACTATTGGCTAAGGATCTGCAGCTCTGTGGTTCTTCAGTCCTCTGAGCAATTTGTTCTAAAGATCTTAACCCTTCAAAAGCTGTAGTTCATGTTCCCTGGCCAGGACCTGCTTTCAGTCTCTCAGATCAAAATGCAGTTAACTGGATAACTCAAAGGCCAAAAGGGGGCAAGGAAAGGACAGCTTAGCACTCAAAGCAAATACAATCATCAGTGAATACCCTTGTCCAAGCCATCACTCTTCAGAACTTAGAAGCAGGCTGAGAAAGAGTCCAACAGAGAGGCTCAAGCCTTACATCATTGGATTGTGAGGTACAAAGACTTCTCCCCGGTCAGAGTCTCACCAGTATTACCCTCAACCACAGACTGAAACCATTGATCTGCATACAGAGAGAGGAGGAAGCTAAGTAAAAAGTGATGCTTGCCAGCTCTGTGTATCCTCCACCACCGGTGTGCTAGAAGAAATCCTTACCCTCGAGTGAACATTTGGAAATTTAGTGATATTATTCTTCTTTAAGGCTAAACAGAAAAAAACAAAAACACAAAATGATGGTTAAGTAAAAATGGGATGAAGATGGAAAGCAACTCAACTTAGTGCTTAACATTCCTGGGCTTGTTAGCCAACAGAGGAAGAGAGTGGGAAGCCATTACTACAAGAAATGTTAGAGAAAACAAGGTAAGGATGAGTGCATCTCCCCACCCAGCTCTCTGACCACCCAGTTCCAAGCTGCTTTGAAGATTGGCTCCAGAAAGATAGATAGTCCAGCAAAACTGACAGCAAACACCAGCCAAGCAGACGACAGTTTAGCCTGTTAATAAGCACTGGTTGGTAAGTACACTACAGAGCAGGCAACAACAATTTCCCTTAATATCTTCAGAGACAGAGCAACATACACAACAAGTGCAATTTATAGAATAGATAGCTACAGGATAAATACACCCAGTTCCATGTCAATCTCATAACGGGTGAGTCAACAGCTAGTCCCAATTAAGAGTTTGTTCTTCCCTGGTCTCTTCTAATCAACTAGGCACTGGACAGAAGTTTGTCCCTTATTAGGCATTAAGAACTAAGTGTAGGAAGTTACTTCTTGGAAAAATTTGATTCCCCCCCCCCCCCCCAATTCTAAGAACAATGGCATTTTCTAATGGTAGGTATCTGCTATTAGTATTTCTAGTGCCACCGTCCTGACTTTAAAAACAGGTCCAGATACGGCCTCATCCCAGAAGAAATACTCTGGGTTTGACATGGAACAGAGCTAGAGTGAGGAGGCATGAATGAGATAAATTTTTGTATTCACTTCCTGCTCACAGCTTTACTCCAATATGGGATTGCTGGTTGCTGAACTTGGGCATGACACTCAGAAGAAATATAGGGGACCTGCCCAGGATGAGTTGTTGTGAGGCTGTGGACTGCCTACATCTGCATACATAGGCTAGGTCAAAAGGGCTTCCTGTCCTAAGCTCATATCATGAGTTCTATCACCTTTTGGATTGTAAACGACAGTTAAGGCCCAATTTACAGCTGTGCATAGTTCACAGTTCCTTCTGCAAATTATTTTACCACTTCACAGCACTTTACATTCCTGACATGTTCTTATGGTGTGTAACTTTACTATAAAGCATGTTAACTGGGTACAAAAAAAGACTGAGTTAATAATATATGTAAGTATAGTAGTGAATTGTTAATGACTATCTTCTGTGCTCAAAGATACCAGTCCCAAAATCTTATGATCTACTTGGCCCCAATCCTGAATCTCAAAGAAGTGCTCTATTTACTATTTTTCTGGAAGTTTCTCAAGCAATTCTATTAATTCAGCTGTCGTGTACACAGCCAGACCATCACAGCCATTTTGATACATTCATGTACTGAAAGTGGCAATGAGTGAGCAGTAATGATTGAAATGCAAAACCATGCAACATGAGGACAACACAAAATAGAACACAATGGAGATGGCAGTCCCATGCTAGCACGTTGGTTGGCCCTGACAGACACACACAGGGGACATAAGAGGGCAAAAAACCTGTAGCGACCTTTTAAGAGCATCAGGTGAGAAAGAGTAATAGTTTAGTAATGGTATTCCTCAGTGAGAACAGGTTCGCAGAAAAACCGAGAGCCACGCTTGGCGGTGCGAGCAGTGAAGGGCACAGTCTTCAGCACTGCATCGAAAATGACAGCCAGACAACACAAACAGAAGAGAGTGAAAAGCTGAGATCTACTGCATTAGTACATGGTTAGTGCTTTGTTAATCATACCTGGGAAGGGGGTAGTGGAGGTGGGTAGGAAAGGGGGAAGGCAATATATACCCAGGTGGGTAGGAAAGGGGGAAGGCAATATATACCCAAGTAGGCTCATAAAAGTCTACAAGAGTTCATCTGGGGCTTGGAGGGGGGCCAGAAAATGGAAAAATATTCCAAGGAGAATAAAAACTGTGCTGTAAGCAGATATTCCTTCACCCCTTTGGTAGATTAATGACTTAGATCAGGCAAATAGAAAATGTACATTTCATTCATCTCATAAAGCCAGGTGTCATTGGGATGGAGTACACTAATGCAAAAGGAACCCTAAGTTCTTGATGTACAAGGCTGGAGGCTTCTCTGCCTAAAAGTGAATTTTGTGGCACTGAGACCAAAAGGTACTTACCTAGGGAGAAGAACTATTCCTTGCCTCGCTCTGAGTGTGGTTTCTCCCCTAGTGTGAATGAGGCAAGGAGAGGTGCTAAACAATGAGGGCTCTATCTGGGGACCATCTGCAAGCGACTACCTGGCGTGGACTGAGATACCAACAGGCACTTGTGTGCAGGATGTGAATGTACCTACCCTATATAGGGAACAGTGTTGTCATCAGCCGCTTATTCAGGGCTTACACCACTTTAATCTGGCAAGAGATTCTTTATTGACTTTCTTTTTAATCGAATCTATCTATCTGTGTAATTGCCTAATCTATTTAATTTCCCTGGATCTGAGCTGTTAAGAAAAATTGGTGGTTTTGGCAATTTGAGATATCAACTGACAACACTGACTAAGCTATACCAAGAAATTAGGGGTCAAAAGTCTAGGAATGATGTTTTTTAAAAATTAGGATAATTGGAGAAATGTGAAAAATGACTAGATATTTGATACTCAGGAATTGTTAGTTTGGGGGAGGTGTGATAATGGTACTATGGGCATGCCTTTGTTTTTTAAAGTGTCCTTATCTTTTGAAGATACATACTGAAATATTTCAAAATTAAATTATGTATCTTGGATGTGCTTCAAAATAATCCGAAGGGTTGGGTATGGGGGTTGGGTAGAACATACATATAACAAGACTGGCAGTTAGCTGATAATTGTTGAATCAGGGAAGGGGTACATAGAATATAGTTTTGTATACTCTTGGACCATCCCATAATACAAAGCTTTAAGGATCTGAAAGCTGATAAACAACATTCATGTGCAACAGACATGAAAGAAAAATCACTTGCTGCCATTGTGACAAGGCAGTGGCCCAAGCTATTGTTCTGATCTGTAAGAGGAAGTATATAAACCTGGGGGAACTGGTTTGAGGAGAAGGCATCACAATTTAGTCGGGCAAGAACCAAGCTGGGTTAAGGCATGATTCGTAGCTGATAGAACAACCAGTCCCCAACCCTGGGCTAGAAGCCTGTTGGCTCATTCAATTAAAGTACCTATTGACTTCAGTTACTCTGAATGAGTAAAGAGGCTTTTAAAGAGCATGCATGGACTGTGGTTAGTACAGAGCTGAGTGGGTCTTGTCCACAGTAGGTATTATCAGGCAGGTAGGTAGGGTGGCCGTCAGGAGGAAAACAGAGTGTGATGACAAATGGAAAACCATTAGGTGAGGGAGGCTCTGCTGAAACCTACAGGGTTCCAATAATTTTGGGAAGTGGGAAAGATTTTTCAGAGAGATTGTTGGGGCAGTATACATGCAACTACAAATATACTTCAAACCCGAGTGTGGAGTCTCTGCAGAATTCTGGGTCTGAATAAAGTCAATTAAAATACTTGGCAACCCTGGTTAAAAGTAGCTGCAAAATCTGCATGCAGTGCAGTCTAGGTGAGGCCAGTGAGATCCCCATGGGCCACAGTGAGGAAATACCCTTTACCTGTGATAATATCTTCAATGGCGCCATCTTTTCCCTCATATACATGTCTGTTATCTTTAACTTGTCGTCTTCTTAATTCTGCAATCAACTCTTGCTGTTGCCTCTTTGATTTATGGGAAGGAGACTAAAAAGAAAGAAGGGCGGGGATTAGTGGGACCAGCACCCATTGGGGGTTTGTGAAAATCCAAAAATGCCTGAGCATTATGTGATAAGCAGCCTCATCCAAAAAACACACAGCACCATCCTGACATTTTGCTCGAACACAGAAAAACTCAGAAAGCTTCTGGGAAGAAAAAAGTCAGAAACTTTCACTGAAGAACTCTACCTGGCAGCAATGGGAAGCCTGGATCCCACAGCAACAAGAGGCAGCTGGGAACAGACACAGACAGACTGAACTTTGGTAAAGAAGGATCATGATGAAATCCTTGGCCTGCCAGCTTTTTGCTCTTTACCTACGACATCACCCTCCATAACCATGAAACGTTCCCTCCCACAGTCAAGGCCAGCACCAGTGGGCGCCCACACAAGGCCTTCTCTGGCCTTCTCAGGTCATCTGGTGTGGCCTCTCTGTATACCCAACAAAATTCCAGATTTCTATGGACTTGGAAATGCTACACAAGCATGCTTTTAGCCTCAACCCAGTGGTCACTGAACGAGTGAACAGAGCTCCATCTACCAAGTTTCCAGGACCCAGAAGGAAGTGTGCGGATCCTGAGCATGCCTGGCTTGCTGCCCCTCTCTACGGCTTGCTCAGAGGAGCCATTGAGGCCTCTCCTCACAAGGCCCCACTCTTGAGCCTTGCATTTCTTACCTTTGGATCCTGCTGCTCCATCAGAGCTTCTTGCTCCAGCAGCTTTTCCATAAGAGCTTGTTCCTGCTTTTTCCTCAGCTCATTTTCCTCTTCTGCTTGCTGGGTAAACCAAAAGAACCAAAAGGACCATGTCAATGGAAATGGCAGCAGTCACGAATGTTAAAGTCATTCCTGGAGCGTCCTTAGGGAGTTGGGAAATAGAATAAATGGGAAGTTGAGAAGATCTACAATTTATGCCCGTGTACAGCTCTGATTCTGGGTTTCACTGTCCATCTGACACATCTCTTTAGAAGCCGGGAGTTGAGATTCAGTTCATCCACAAGTCCTTCCCTATGATCCTCTCCCTGCTTGAACTGCCTCTTGGTCTCAGTCCTACTCATGGTGGGGACCTACCATTTTGGTAGCTGTGCCCAGTGATTTTCATGTGAGTTTGTTTTCCTTCCAGAATCTGCCTACCTACCTATAGAGCTTCTCCAATAGCAGGATCTACACCCCACAATAAGTACACCTCCTTTCTCCACCAATGTTACTGATGGTGTCCATAGACAAGCCTAGATAATATAGATTGTGGTGTTTCCTAGGTGGGCTAACTGCTTCTAATGCTCTCCTCGCCATCATTTCTCAAAGGACAAAGCCTTTTGACACATGCCTCTGGGTCATACAAGAGCTTTTTTCAAGACCAGGCCCTGGATTATGTCCAAGAGGGCCTCCTGTTTAAAGGAAAGGCCACTTATTAATACAGATAAAGAAACAGAGCTCATCCTTACTAGCACCATCCTCCAATCCTCACTAAAGAAATGTTGGTCTAAGATCTTCAGATCTGAGCTAGGACTAACACACACAGGCTCTCCCTGATTTCAGCTGCAGCAAGCACTTTTGTCACAGGCCATGGTTCACTTCTACCTATTAAGTAACTCCACTGGAGGCCTGGATTTTCTAAGCCCTTCGCCTTGTCTGCCTGGGTGAACAGTCAACAAGGCAGCAAAGAGCATCTCAAAGAGGGCAGCCAAGAGTCTCTGTTTTCTGGCTGAGGTCCAGAATGGGCTTGGTGGAGAAAGGGATCATCATGGCCTGAAGGCCCCAGAGCCCTCAGCTTCTACAGGACTGGAGACTGCTATCTCATTCAGACCACCCGGATCTGCCACCCAAGGAACTGGAAGGCTTCTCCAGAGCAGCTGAGACTCAGACACATCTCAAGGAGGGCACTTGCTTGGGAAATAGTGACCAGGAGGGCTCTAAAGTATACTCTCCTGTTTACCTTATATGCTTTCACAAACCGGACAAATACAGGAAAGAAGACAGAGGGTGGTGTCGTCTTGGGGTTTTCTCCAAAATACTTCACAACATCATCAAAGGCATCCTGTAACGAAGCAAATTTCTCTTGAATTTCATTAATTCCAGCATTTAAACTGGATGTTCCGTGGGGGTGGGGGGACTGAAGGAAAGTAGCGGCCATGAGCCAGGCTCCCACAGCTTCCTGTCTTTGTAGCCTCCATGTCTCCTCTCCCCAAGGCTTCATCAGAGGCAACCAGAGAGGGGCAACGGCAGGACACAGGAATTCGTCTCCAGGCTCCTGCCACTTCCACACACTCACACCCACACACACTGAGAAACCCTTTCTTTCATGTGTTTCTTAAGGCCATGGAAGAACCCTTTAAGGCCAGCAGAGAAAAAAGGGATCTCAGAAGTCACTCTGACTCCAAGTCCCAATCCCTTGCTTCAGTGTTTCTTATATCCCCATGTAGGGATGCTCAGTATCTGCTTGAAATGTCCTATATATCAGTGACCCCTGGCGTAGTATAAGATTTTGAGGCCAAAAACACTGCTTTGCTGGGCACAGGCCTGACACATGCCGGCTGAAAGGAATACAGGACACATAATGGAGGGAGTCCAAGAGTGGAAGGGGATGGGCAGGGGCAAGATTGCAGATTGGAAAAGGACAATGGGCAGGACAAGGGCGCTTCCAAGGACAACATTTGGAGTGACCCCTGTGATAATTAGCCGCATAAGCAATCTACCCTCCACAGACAGAAGGAAATGGAGCACTTCTCCCCCAACTCAGGGTCTGTGCTCCAGGTGGCTTGAAGGGAGCCAGTCTCTTCTCCATGGTGTCGAAGGGCACTGGTACTTGCCTGTGCAATCTTGGCATCATCCTGCAGTTTCTTCAGCTTCCCCTCGTTGTTAAGAATGAACTCCTTCAGCAGCGTGTTGTGGTCGTGCATGGTGTACTCCCTCTTGGTCAAGTCCATGCCCCTCTGAAGCTCCTTAACATCCAGTAAAACATTCTCAAGGGAGACTGAAATAGAGAAGGCAATGTCCCAGTGAACCTTAACTGGGAAAGTCAAGACCACAGCGTCTAAGTCTGGCAGCTGGGCCAAGCTCTCAGTAGGTTCACAGGCTTCCTCAAGAGCCCTCGATCTAGTCTCCAGCTTTCAGCACAGAGATCTTTTCATACGAATAACTTACAAAGTGTTCGTTATCAAGCATTACATTAAAATTTTTGTGTGCATTAATTTGTTTGCACCACTAGCCCCTTCTGCCCATGTAGGGAAAGCAGCATAAAGAGGTTATGTGGCCTGCCCTTGGTCACACAGCTAGTAGATGGTAGGGGCGCTTGAGTAACGACTGTGGACTCTTAATCCTGTGTTCATACACAACTACTCGATTTTTCCTACATAAATAGCCTATTAGTTGGCCTGTAGGCACAGAGGTCATCTGTGACAGGCCCAAGAGTCTTCATCTTCTAAACTGACGCTTTTATCTCTTTTGCATTTCTGTGACTCTCCAGTAGGGGGCAGCATGTTGCCTGTTGACTGCAGGTTGTATTAACCTCTAGGACCCAAAGCTTCTTTAACAACTCTTTCCTGCTGCAGAAAGGTTAAGCAAGAACCTTTCTGTTTGCAGTGCGGCCACCTTCCAGAGCAGGCACATTCTTGGAGCCTCCTGATCCCAAGAGGTCAGGCCCCAGCTCTGGCTCCTCCTTACCTGACTCAGCTCTGCATGTGGATGAATTACAAAACTACACAGTATGTCTTCCCCTCACTAGCCTCACACTAATTCATCTTTGATTCCTTGATACTTATGTTGGTGCCAAGTACACAGAATGCACTCAAAAGTGTTCACTGGATAAGTGAAGGGGTGAGTGAATATATGAGTTGAAAGTATAACGAATTGGTGCTGGCCAACGTGAATATCAGAAAGCAAACAGAAAGAACAGCCAGGGAGCACTCCAGTCTCTCTCTTTCCCACTGATTTTTCAAAAAATCACTTTTTGGGAATCCCATTTGGGCCAAACAAAATGTGTTAGTACTAATTAGTAAAGTAATAATTTGTTTTTTAACTTTTTTCTTGGTTAGAATCATGATGGTCGAGAACCTCCAACAGAGGCAAAGCGAAACTTGAAAGGAGGAACACCACTCCACCAGAAGAGAAATTCTGCTGGCAGCTGACATAAGCCCCAGACCTAATGTCTGTCCAGCCTGCATCACACAATTCTTTGTGGTCATGAAAATCATTTCTGTCTACCACTCAGACTCTACTAGGGCTTCAGCAGCATCTATCCCAGTAACAGCGTACCATCTCATTCACTCATTCGTTCACTCATTCATTTATTCCCACTACCCAATCTACCAGGGGCTGAGGGAATTATAAGGATAAATAACACCTGAGTATACCCTTAAGGAGCACATAGGTTCCCATGGACATGCAAATTGTTATGATGAAATATGAGAAATCTCATACGAGAAGGTAGTGCAGAGTGCTCTTTAGTAAGCACGAAGACGCAGCAGCCTCTTACCCCGACTTGAGGGAGTCAGAAGACCTCGCCCTCAAAAATTCTGGTAAGTCTGGGGTAGGCCTCAGGAATCTGAATTTATAATAAACACTGGCTGCTTAGAGTTCAAGATCACACTTTAAGAATCACAGCCTGTAACTAGCTCCAAGGCTAATCTGCGTATCGTTCCTTCTTCTGACCTAATATTCTTTTGAGAGGACATGGTACACTGTATGATATATTGCATGAAAAGGAAGAAGACCTGGGTCCTATCCTGTTTACCACTGTTTACTCATGTAACCTTGGGCAAGACATTTCACCTCTAACCTTGTCAATCTTTTTACCTATAACATCGTGGGGATACTATTACTTCGGATACAGCCCAGCTATCTTAGAGTCACTGATTATTTAAATGAGAAAATGCATAATTGTCATAGCAAAGTAGCACCAAGAAACACTGATACTTTAGAGTTCAGGCAAAGGCAACATGTTTAAACTACGATATCTGAGCAAGGAAAATGATATAAAATCAAACTAGAAGAGTTTGGGGGGGGTGTGATTCTCAAATTCTCATCCTCATATTTCATATAAGAGCAATATAATTAACAGCACAGTGAATGAAAGAGGGAAAGCACACTAGCTTAGAAGACCTGATCTTCACAGAGAGGACACCGGGAGACCACTTTGATGCCCACGTTCACGCCTGCCCTCAGGAGTTGGCCACACCACAGACAATGTATTCCAGTCCAAAGTTTCTGACTTCTTAGCAATGGCTTCTTAAATGGGTTCTGAAGAGTGTTTGCTTAAGCAGGGAATGACTCCCGCATAATTAAACCATTGAATACCAGAGAGTATCATCAACAGCTGAAATCAAGTACCTGCGGCAGCTTTTTCCACATAATGAAGCTCATTATAAAACAGGGACACTTGGTGATATTTTTCTTTGACAACGTTTGAAATGTAGTGTAACAGCGTTTGCTTTCGATCTGTGGACTTTGTGTCTAAGAGCTGAAAACAAAAGAGAACATGGGTTAGGTGCAAGAGTGAAGGGTGACAGGAGAGCTACTCGCCAGATGCTGATTTCCCCACCCAGTGTAAGAAGTTGACAAACAACATTCCCAGAGAAGATTCAGGATTCTTCAGTGACCCTGTCCATTGATACTGAATTGGCTTGAGGACTTTCTAGCCACAGACATGCTAAACTTGAGGGAAGACCCTAAGCACCTAAGTATGGTTCCCATCTTTTCTCTACAGTAGCTCCTCCTTATCCACGTCTCACTTTCCACGGTTTCAGTTACCCAAGGTCAACTGCAGTCCAAAAATATTAAATGGAAAATGTAAGTTTTAATTTACACGCCACTCAGCATAACCTGTCCCATGCCATCCCACCCAGGTCATGAATCCTCCCCAGCAAATCCACATTAAAGATGCTACCCGCCTGTCTTTCACTTAGCAGTCGCCTGGGTTATCAGAGCAACTGTTGCCCACCACAGTGCTTGTGTTCAAGTAACCCTTATTTTACTTAGTTATTCTATTTTATTATTAGTTATCGTTGTTCATGTCTCACTCTGCCTAATTTACAAATTAACCTATATCACAGGCATGCATGTGCAGGAAAAACAGTATATTTAGGGTTTGGCACTATCTGAGGTTGCAGGCATCCACTGGGGGTCTTGATCATATTCCCCATGGATCAAGGGTGTCTGACTACTGTACTTACGTGAACTCTCCACACTCCCAGTCCTGCATCTGCCATCCCACCTCCCCTGACTTAAAAACGGAAAATTCTTGTTTTTGTGCTTGTCCAAGTGAAAGGGCAGGGTAGAAATGGAAGGTAAAGCCTGTGGGCGTACGCCGGCCTCCTCCACAACAGGACTCCTGCATGGTGGCTTGTACACTTAACACTGCTCCTTCCTCACACTGTAGCCTCAGGTGACACAAAGCAGATATACTTTACTGACCAGTACCCACTGTGATTGACTGGACACTCCCTATCAAATAACCACATCACCCCAGCCTGGGGACTCAACCCACTGCCCAAACTTCCCACATGGCAATCACATGAGGACTGCACAGCCTGGAGAGGGATCCACAGAGGACCGTGTCTAGTCTTGTCCCTGCAAGTCAAGTGACTGTGAAAAGAAGAGCATCTTTTCTCCATGCAAGAAAAAAAATTTAAGCCAGGTACAGTGGCTCACGCCTATGAACTCTCACCACTTTGGGTGGCAGAGGTGAGAGGATTGCCTAAGCCCACGAGTTCAAGACCAGCCTGGGCAACTTGGTGAGACCTTGTTTCTACAATAAATTTTTAAAAAATTAGCTGGGCATGATGGCACGAACCTGTGGTTCCAGCTACTTGGAAGGCTGAGGTGGAAGGGTCACCTGAGCCTAGCAAGTCAAGGCTGTGGTGGCCATGAGTTTGCCACTACACCCCAGCCTAGGTGACAGAGTGAGATCCCGACACACAGACACACACAGAAAGGGAAAAAAAATTAAGAAAATACAGAAAAGAGGCCAGATGTAGTGGCTCATGCCAGTAATCCCAGCACTTTGGGAGGCCAAGGTAGGACCAGCCTGGGCAACAAAGCAAAACCATGTGTGTACAAAAAAGTAAAAAAAAAATAGCCAGGCATAATGGTACATGCCTGTAGCCCTAGCTACTAGGGAGGCTGAAGCAGAAGGATAGCTTGAGCCCAGGCGTTTGAGGCTACAGTGAGCTATCATTGTGCCATTGCACTCCGGACTGGGTTACAGAGTGAGACCCTATTTCTAAAAAATAAAAATAAAAATAAAAATAAAATAAAATACGGAAAAGCATTTACAAAAATGAGTTTGAAAAAATTTTCTAATTCCAACTGGATGCAGTGGCTCATGCCTGTAATCCCAGCACTTTAAGAGGCCGAGGCGGTAGGAGTGCTTGAGCCCAGGAGTTTGAAATCAGCCTGGGCAACATAGCAAGATCTTGTCTCTACAAAAAAATAAAAAAATTAGCCAGGTGTGGTGGTGCATACCTGTAGTCCCCGCTACTTGGGAGGCTAGGGTGGAAGGATAGCCTGAACCCAGAAGGTCAAGATTGTAGTGAGCAATGATCATGCCACTGCACTCCAGCCTGGGCCAACAGTGAGACTTGACTCAAAAAAAAAAAAAAAAAAAAGAAATTCCTAATTCTACTGACCTCTGTTAAAATTTTAACCTATTTCCATTCAGCCTTTCCCCACACATAATTTACTTAGTTGAAGCTAAACTGTACATGCAATTTATACCCTGCTTTCTTTTCTAAACACAAAAACTCTCATTTATTTGAACATTCTTCATAAGTATTTTAAAACAGTTGAAAAAAACCCACTGTATTAACTGTTGTTACAGAACATTTATGGACTTTTAATTGTTGCTAATTATTTGCAACTATAAATAAAACACAATGTTCAAAATTCAGGCACTTGAGAAAAGAGTCCTAGAAATGGAAATACTGGGTCAAAGGGTATGAGTATTTATAGGTTCTAAGTGCTTACTGCCAAATGGTGTTCCAGAAGATTTGTACCAACTGATCCTCCCATTAGTAGAGAATCTCCATAAAATATCCCACCCCCACATCCAAGATCAAACTCCCCAGCTCCTAGACTTAATCTCTGTCAGCTGTTGGTCCTTTACATAGCTCTCAAATTTCTTTCAGTCCACTCACCAGATCTAAACTCTGAAGCTTAAATCCATAAACTGCTCCTCTTTTACTGCTATTCATGTAATTTCCAAGGGCCAAGATGATCTGCAGAAGAGAGAGAAGAGAAACCCATCAGTGCAGCACTCCAGGCACAGGAATGCAGCTGACAAGTCAGCTCTTCGTACATGTACACAAGGAAAACTTCACTTGCCTCCAGAATTTTCTTGAGTTTTTGGGACGACTTTATAGAGACAGATGCTGCTATAATCGCATGTAGTTGCTAGATTCCAATCAAAGAAAGGGGGGGGGGGAAAGACATGTTAAAATGGAAAACAAATTGGAAATTAAAAATAAACACAAAAGAAAACAGGTCTGCAAATAGAGTATAAAATCTTAATGATGAGATTCTACTTTTCCTAGGCTTAACAAGTTTAGTTGTCCTACTAGGTCTTAGGTAGCCATATCATTTACATGTAAGGTCTTTTCTAAAACTATTCATAATAACAAGTAACACAGGAATTTGTGAATCACAAAATCTGTAACCAACCTAGAACCAATAGGACTCAGAGTTGAGTCAGCAGCTTCTTCTGGCAGAACTCAATTCCTTGTCCACTACCTCTAATCATGTCATAAAATGTATATTTTTAACTCAATGGAGCTGTCAAGAATTAAAAAAAAGCAAAGGGATATAACACCCTCCAAAAGGTTCCCAGAACATATTTTGAACAGACATACTACTATAATCAGTAACAAACAAAAGCTTATTTAGAAACAGAATTGGGAAAGAACTGACTACTATAATCAGTAGCTAACAAAGTTTATTTAGAAACAGAATTGGAAAGAACTGAAGTTTATGATATTCACAAGTCTTTACCAGATTAACACAAGGGAGTGAGAGATGGTTGGCTATGTCTATGTCACTACAGTCTACTGTAACAAACTTCCAAGAGAGAAAACTCTTATAGTGAACTTAATGTTTCCCCCCAAAAAACACATGTAAGTCTGTCCACTAAAGATATAGGATCACTTTTAGAAATTAAAGTCACATTCTCAGTATCTTCAGGAAGGATCCACGTTTGAGAATATGGTTTTCCTTGTCCTCCATACTGAAGCCTTTTGAAATCCAGAGGACATCTAGAGATACAGAAAACAGCATTTTCTCGGGAGAATAGCAAAATGAAATATGGAAGTTCACCATTTTTCACATTTATTTCACATATGTAATGTGGAAAAGATAGCTAAAATAAAAATGCATTCTAGAAAGTTCTGGGAAGGAGTCTTCAAGTCCATCACACTGAGTGCAGTTCTGGAAGAAACTTAAAAAAAAAAAAAAAAAAGATTCCCTTTCTCTTTGAACTCTTCCCCTGCCAGAGTCAGTCTACTCACAGGAGTCAGCATCTGAATGCTTTCAGCAAAGTTCCCAATGAAGGCCATGATGGTCATCTTCTGCATGAGCCTCTCAATTTTACTGAACTGCATCATGAACCGATCTTCATCTGACAAATTCTCCAGAGGCTTCCTTTCCCGCTCATAGAGCCGAAGCACTTTCACCTCATTCTCCGTTGGCAAGAACCGCATCAAGCATTCTACAAAGTCTACAGGCAATGTCTTCAAGTCAAATCTGAAGACAGATGTGAACAGATTGTCATTAGAGTGAAAATCTCCTACCTCCTCTCCATCACACACCCATGGGGTCCAGCTCAACAAATACCAATTCAAAGAGTCAAATTTCTCCAGCTGTCTTGCAAAGTACCACCCAGGCACCAGTTCCTGACTGTGTATCAGGTTACTTAATTGGTACCTTAATTTCTTCCCCCAAACCTAGACCTATTCACATCTGCCATCCTCAGTTTTTAGACCATGGGCATGCCTAAACCTCTAGAAATCAAGAGCAAATGACAATAGGAATAGAACAAAGGCCGAAGCAGCTGATGGTTAAGTGGCTCAAGAATCTGGTTTTTAGGCAACGTGAAGTACCGCTAATTAAGGAGATTAACATCATACACATTATTATAGACTTTCTGGTGAATTCTGTAAAATATGTCAATTAAACCAATAGTCTGGTATTATTTTTTTTCCTTTGGAAATAAATGCATCCAAATGCCTATACTATATGAAGGTTTTGGGCTAAGTGCCTACATTCCGTGAAGGAATACCAGGTTTTTATAAATGTATGCTCAGTTTGAGCAAATAAAGCATTTGTTACAGTCTCTATTCTCTATTATTCTCTGCATAATCTTTGTTCAGCTAATTAACAGAATTACATTTAATCTTCATGACAAACAAGGCACATCAAGATTAAAAACCAGGCTTACATATCAGGTTTCAATATCAGAGATCAGAACAGACTGTAGGAGGCACTAGGCTACTAGATTATGGCCCCAGCTGAAGACATTAAATTGGAGCAAAGGATTTCTCAGGGTCACTTACAGGTCTGAGAATCTCTGACCAAAATTATAAAGTATCAATTTATGAAGAATTAGTTCCCCAAACATTTAAAATAACATCCTTATCACATTTGAAAGTCACTAGGGCCATAAGAAGAGTAGAGAGATTATTTTAATAGAATAGTAAATAAAACCAATGCCTCCTATGCAGTTCAAGAAAAAAAACTTTAAAATGTCCTGAAAGCACTAAAAACAACAGAATTCACATTCCTATTGTTATGAATTAAAATATGCATCTGTATCATATTTGCATCTGGCATTGAACTATATCATTCCACAAATGCCATCAAATTTGAATTCAACAAATCTGGATAAAATCCAGATATTCCAGAAAAAATGGACATCTTCTCTCTTTTTTAACATCTGCAACACTCAGTTCAACTTTCCTTTTATGTAATCATTGCTATAGGCCTATAGAAGAGAACAGATCAAAATAATAAATGATGTCACAGTCCAGATGTTATTCTTCTCAAACAATTAATTACTCATTCCCGTACAACACTCCCTAGGGCGATTTCTGGCCCACCTCTTCAGTGTTAGCATCTCATTCAACTCTGAAATAGCACACATACAGAATAAAGGGGATTTGTGTGTGTGGATGTCAAGCACTGTTCCATCTTTTATCTTAGGTCTTGACTCACAGTGGAAATATTTCTGTCCTCTACTAATTCATAACTTTATTTTCATTCTTATCTTAAACTTACTAGGATATAATTTTCCAGAATTCCCTGAACTTACACATGAATAGCTTTACATATCTCATCAGCAGTCTTTCCAGCTTTCCTTAAAGTTATGGCAAGATTTTTGGCCCTGTTTGCTTCTAGTAATGTCACTTTGTTTGATCCCTTCTGTGTTATCTTCTGCTTGCTTGAAGAAAGATCAATGGCAGGACCTTGGGCTTTTGTCTTGAATATTTCCTCAAATTCATCCACGTTTAAATCCTGAGGCAGAGAGGGATGGCATGGACAAATTGGATTATGCTTTAAAATTACATCAGAAAGTCACCATTTAGACAGTTTCTTAAGCAAAGACGTTACTTTTTTGACTTAGTAGTTGTCTTTGGCCATGGCTTGCTCTATTTTTTCTGTTTTGGTAAAAGTGCAACTTCTGACCACAGAGAGAAGTGAATGTCTACGGTAAACTACTAATTCCAACCAGTCAATTCAATTGCCTTTCAATAATCAGCTTGCATAGATAGCTGCCACAGCTTAAAACTACCCATCTAACAAGGTAGTGACGTAGTGAGTGCGATTAATTGAGTTCTTATATTCGCTTACAGTTCAATAAAGGGTTTTTATGCTCTTCTCTCAATTAAGAGAAGAAATTGCATCAGATATATGTGTGTGTATGTGTGTGTGTGTATGTGTGTATGTATTTGGCATACACTAAGATGCTCGAAACTATTTATGCCATTTAACATAATTTTTTAAGCACAGTTTTAGAACTACCTCACAAAATAGTGTCACGTATTATTATTTGATAATATGAATCAATTTTTTTAATATCAAGACACTTAAAACACAGCACTTTATCTCTAACACTTCCAGGTTAACAGAGCACGCATGTTGGCTTTGCTGCAGAGAGAACACCCCCCCTAGTTTCTAACCAATGAAAAAAGATACCTCCAGAATTCGCTCATCATCAATTTCATTGAAGACTGTGCCATTGATCTGATTGGGCTTCAGAGCAACCCAGTTAAACACTGGCATTCTGAACTTCGTCTTGATTGGCTTCTTAATTTTCACAGCTAAAGATGTCAGAGAGAATGAAATTAAGATCCCACCAGAAGCCCATGACCCTCAGAACAATCAGACAACAGTCCTTGCAAATGACACTTTAACACTGGAGGAAGGCTGGCAAGAGGTGCTTGAGTGTTTTAGAATATGGAAAAGAATACACACGGTCTTGGCCAGAGCCATCTGAGGTCATCACTTGGTTGACTTTTACAGCATTGTATTAAAAGCTACCTAAGGCCAAAGGTGCATTTTAAAAAAAATTAAGGCAGTTGGATTGCTGCATTGTAGTTACACTATCAAGACAACGCTTAGGACAAATAGTGTTGGAGAGCAAAGGTTATTATTCATGCTATTAGGTAGCAGAGAGGGCAAATACTGTCAAATTTTGATATCATAAATTCTTGGTTCTAGAGCACATATTTGCAGACAAACCTTAAAAGATGATCAGAGACCACAGAGAGTGGTTGTCTAAACAACCAGGAACATAATGTCATGAAGGCTAACTTTCACCCAGGGCAATGCCTTCCTGCGGGTGATTTCAATAATGGAGATTAATCTGGCTCTTGAGTTATTTCAAAAAGAATAAGAGCCATGGGTGGCCTAAATGAGAAAATGTTTAAGAAGACGGAAGGGGTACTTAGAAATCTAGAAATTGAATTGCTTCTCAGAAGTGGCCACAGACTCTTCCCCCACTTTTTACAAAGCCAAGTTCTCCCAGAAGTCAGTTGTGTTTGATGAGGTGATATCAATCAACTCACTAAAAGTACTGAGAACTATCTTTTAGGGGCCAGGGAGAGTGCCAACTCCTCTCACTTTGGGGAAATAAGCTAGAAAAGGTAATCCATTTAAACTTCTATTTATCAGCTATACATCATAAAGCAGCCTTCCCAAACCACTTAGCTGTGTACACTCACCTCCATGATTAGCCTATCCTGGGTGGCCCGCCACACCTTCTGGGAACTTCACTATTTGCCATTATTATTAGCAAGGCAGGGAGGAGCACTTCAGCACTTCAGTGCAGAACAAAACAAAAGCAACACACTCTTGAGCTCGTACCTGGCTGCCTGCCTTCCTCAGTTGGTTTTAACTGAGAAAGGGAGACAGACGGTGCCTCTCATTCCTCCAGAGTTACAAAGGCCATTGACACAGCAGGAGTGTCATCTGATGCATCCACACAAAAGCATGCAGGAACACAGTCACAGCTTTGGCCAAACCAGACCTCTCCCTCACCAAGCGCGACACCTTGGTCCCCACGATTCCACAGAGTCGGATACCCCTCCATTCAGTGTTTTTGTCTACACTACCCAGGGAAACCCATCCTCAATGGGAAGAAGGAACAGATCTTCCTCTAGTCTGGCACTTCGGCAATGTGGGAGGATGTGGGAGCAGGGGAGGGGCTGTGAAGGGGTCTTTTCATAACCTGAGATGACAGGTTGGTGCCACTGGCTTCCTACCTTCCCTCCATGGGCACTGCAGGCTCAGGACACTCACTAGAAGTCATGCCATTTGCAGCCACCCTTCTGACTCTTTATTAAGGTCAGGATTAAGCCTGAGATAAAAGTACAAGCACTCCTCGGAAAGACTTTCTTGACTCTGACTGGGGCACATGGCAGTTGGGGACAAGGAGGAGGGCACACAGGTGGCCACCGTGTGTGGTAGTGTGATAAGACCACCACCACCACCAGTCAGAGACCAGCAGGAGGGGACTGGAAAAGGGGAATCTGGCAGCTTTTCTTTGTTCTTCTTTTTTCCCTAAAATAAATCTAAATTCCTTTTAGAGCAGAAGCCTTAGATCCAACTATAAAAATGAAAGTAAAAGAAAAAATATTCCTTTTCTCAGAGGCAATGAAATAGGGCATATAATCCAGGGTGTCTACTTCAAGGACGATAATCTCTTCTGCAGGTTCAACTAGCATGTGTGGGCAAACCTGGAACAAAAGTCAGCCAACACCAAGACTCCCCGCAGACACAAAGTCAAAATGCAATGGATCAAGGCAAAATGGAGTGGAAAGATGTCAAAGCACAGTGTGACCAACAGGAACACATGGCAAATACTCAACACACTCAGTGAGGAGCAACCTACAGAAAAGCTTGATTGGCCCATCTTTTGTGGAAGCAGAAAGAACAGAGAAAATACAAAAAAAATTAGATAAGGTTAGAGTCAAGTGGCTCAGTGGTTCACGCACTCTTAGCATAGAATTTCATGCTTCTCGGTCACACTTCACAAGGCAGCACAGAGCCAAAAATTCATTTCCATTCAGGCCTGCCTTGAAGACTCACTCATTATTTTCTTTTAGGAAGTATCCTCTTTAGAAAAGGGGGAAAAAAATTATTTCATTGTAGTGGTCCCAAATAGCTATATTGAACTGTGCTAGGTATTCCACAGAATATAGATTTTTTTAAAAAATAAAAAATACTTAGCCAAAGTCCAAATTCTCATTGTGAAGATCCAAACACATCCTTCCAAAGAGACAGCAAAGGGTACAGACTGCCCAGAAGTCTGTCTCAGGTCACCTACCCTGGGAAAGGTTCTATCACAGATTTGAGGAAGTAAGCTTTATTCTTCAAATGCCTATTTCACGTTACTATTTTCTCTATAAAATGCAAAGAAAACTCTCAACTAGATAAACTACAGGGACCTCCCCTTGGCCCCTTGTCTTAGCCACCAAGAACACATTTGCTCATTGTCTACTGAAGAGATAAGGCCTCCTGTTGCCTGTGGATCCAGAGGCCTAATGGTGTCATGGATTTCTGACATCCTGGAAGCCCTGTGCATATCAGCTCAGCTCTGTCTCTTGGATCTACTGGGGCATCCTGATTCTGCCCGGCCTCTTGGTTCCAGAGAGAGAGGGAGGAGTTACTGAACACACTGACAGAACATCTTATAAAATGGGCTTCATCCACTAATTATTAACAGTTGAATTAAGGATAAAAAGAAATTAAAGGGCTTGTAGAAATTGCCTGATCTCAAGCTATCAAAGACTTGTAAGGATCTTGTAAAACAAGATGACTCTTAAAATTGTTTAACAGTTTCTTCAGTCCCACATACAGTCCTCTAAATTGCGTGAGACACAACGGGGACAACTTCCATCTGTAGCAATCCTGAAGGCAGCAGTTGGTTGTCAGCTGAGCACAGAGCCCCACCTCTTAAAACTGAGGCACTCATAGATCAACCAGATAGGACACACCCCATCAGAAGGAAGCCATGGACACACCTCAGTCTCTGGGCTCCCTCCCTCTGCAAGGCAGTTCTGAGCTCTGTGTGAGCACTCAGGTGCATGGAAGCGGGTGCTAGGTCACACATTAGCTTTTGTCAGAGAGAAAGGAAGCAGTACCCAATGAGACAACACAGCAGTCATATCTCACAGCAAGTGCTCCTTTGGGGACAGGGAAAGTCTAGCCAGGGAGCCCAAGTGCACAGGACAATTACGGGTCTCCACACTCAGTCACTGACAACAGCCTGGTGATAGGACGCATTCCCAGGGCTTGTTGTGAGCTTTTTTTGTTTGTCTGTTTATTTACATTCCACAATCCAACAGTTCCATGATGACGCTCCTCCAACTTTTCTCCTTCAGAAGCAATAAAAGTTCTAGAAGAAAGTGGTAGATGGGAAAGATCTTGAAGGGTAGAAATAAGCCACTGATTTATGCAGAACATTAAACTGGCATCTTGTTTGTTTCTTTGACAGTTTTATAGACATCGGGGTGGAAGCAAGATCACAGATTTGATGTGAGACAAACTAGTTATGGGTAGCTTTGGGGTGTCCGAAAGGGCTCCAGTCACTAGGATAAATCAGCCCTCATGACTGGCTGGTAAATTGTTGACAGAGCCCTGGAAGGAATGGAGACTGAGAAATCTTTATGGCTAAGACTGTCTTTAAACTTTGGGCAAAAGGCTCTGAAAACCATTGCAGCTTTGGGAATGGAGGTTATTAGGGTGGTAGTTCTTCGTCAGAAATGAGACCTCATGAACTGCCTAATGTGAGGAGGCAGAATTATACCATGCCAGTGGATGGCAAAGCTCAGAGCAATTCCAAATACCTTGGAGACACTTCGTGACTGTGAAAATGGCTTGCAGTACCATAGTAAAGAGTAAAGGCTCATTTCTGTGAGTCAAAAACAAGAACGTCTACTTCAAGGCATTTACAGAAACTCTACTCTTCTCACTCCACCCCCTGCCCCCATTTTACTTTTGGTGAGGTAAGGGTGCTGCATCCACCTCTGGGTCAGCAAGAGGATAACAAAAATTACTTGGAAGCAGTTCAAAGCATGGAAATACTGCTGTTGACAGCACTTCCCTTTGAAGCTTAATTCTACTCTAGCAAATTTCTTCTTTTTTTTTTTGAGTCAGGGTCTCACTCTGTCACCCAGGTTGGAAGTACAGTGGCATGATCATGACAATCACAGCTTACTAAAGCCTTGACCTCCCGGGCTCAGGTGATCCTTCCATCTCAGCCTCCTCAGTAGCTGGGACTACAGGTGCGGGGCAGGCCACCACACTTGGCTAATTTTTTTGATTTTTTTTTTTTTTTTTTTTTTGGTAGAGATGAGCTCTCCCTATGTTGCTCAGCCTGGTCTCGTACTCCTGGGCTCAAGCAGTCCTCTCTTCTCGGCCTCCCAGACTGCTGGAGATTATGGCATGAGCCACTGCACCTGGCCCCGGCTATCTTTTCTGATAAAATTCAGCTTTGCCTTTGAGTCCTCTCTGTTTGGCTTCTGACACCGGTGTTGGGGTTCTGAAGTCCATAGGCACAAAAACCAGATTTTAGTAGCTAAGGTGCTGAGAGAATGAGGAAAGCCCTCTTCTCCAGCCATGGTCTCATAGTCCCAGTTAAAAAATAAGTGTTTTTAGTAGCAGCCTACTGTCTTTACCCAAGCATGCTATGTGAGAAAGGAGTTCAAAACCCTTGTAACTTTGGACAGGATTCGGCTTCATAATTGGTAGAACTTTTGATCCTTTTGTCTTTTGAATCCCAGAGAAAACACCTAGAAATAAGTAGCCCTTGAGAACCTTGGGACCTCAGAGAGAATGTTCCCTTTCTTGGGAATAGTATTTCTAGGATTCAAGGGCAGAAAGAGGTATTGAGGCAGTAAAGCAGTTGAAGGGTGGGTAAGATCTTTCCAAAAGAGAAAGGCAGACTGGATGGAGGAGTACAACTGTCTTCCACACAAAGGCCTGTGACCTGCCACTTCCTCAGTAGCTTATTATGTTCTGAGTCTGAAGTGCAGTTCCTTCTCCTTTGCTGCTTTTTTCTGCGATGAGGCTACCTCCAAGGTGTACGGTATTAACACCCACTATAGCCAAATATTTTTGTGGCCATAGCCTCTTGGCTCTGGCAGAGGATACTGGTTCCTTCTGGCCTAGAAAGAGAAGTTTCTGGTTCAGCCCACCTGGACAGAGGAAGCTTTAGGGGAAAGTAGTCGAGGGAAAATGGACTTCTCTTGTCAGAATCCAAATGGGGCTCCTTAATCCTCCCAAATGAGCCCAAATCAGCATCCCAATCAGTTTCATTGTAAGAGTTTTAAAGACTAGTTCTGTTCTCTAGGTTCTATAAGGAAGAAAACAAGTAGCAGCCGCCTTTGGTGGAACTGTTTTGTATTTAAGGAGCGGGAGGTGTTGTCAGGGTCCTAAATGGCCCTGGGCTCAACAGTCAGCTGAGTCGGGTGGTGTGCATGCAGCAAAGGAAGGCAGAGAATGAAAACTATTTATTTACTTATTTTTTTGGAGTTGGGGTCTCATTCTGTCACCCAGACTGGAGTGCAGTGGCATGATCACAGCTCACTGAAGCCTCAAACTCCTGGGCTCAAGTGATCCTCCCACCTCAGCTTCCCAAGTAGCTGGGACTACAAATGTGCGCCCATCTAGCTTTTTTGTGTTTTATTTTTTTGTAGAGGTGAGGACTCACTGTGTTGCCCAGGCTGGCCTCAAACTTCTGGGTTCAAGCAGTCCTCCCGCCTTGGCCTCCCTGGGTTGACAGGCATGAGTGACCACCTTTGCCTGTGAATGGAGCTATTTGTATTGGTAGTAATCTTCCTCCAGAAGCTCCAAAGGGAAGGAAACCTTTGGCTATCAGGGGCTTGCTGCATCTGAATGTGAGTTCATCCCTTTTACCTAGCTGCTGTCGGGACATTTAATCAGATCAACTGGTGGGGGATATTTTTGAATTTCTATTTTTAAATCTCAAACCTACAAAAAAGTTGCAAGAATAATACAGAGGTCTCCCATATGCCCTTTGCGACTTGTTTTATTATTATTTTTCTCTCTCCACCCACGTATGTATATAAAGTTTATTTTTTGATTATTGGAGAGTAGGTTCTAGACATCGTGACCTTTTATCCCTTAATACTTCAGTGTTTATTTCCTAAGAACAAGGATATTCTCTTACTTAAGTATAGTTATCAAATTCAAGAAGTTTAACATTGATAGAGTAATCCATATTCCAGTTTTGTTAATAAACTTTTAGTGTTTTGTTTTTTTCCTTTGCCAGCTTGACCCTTCAGCCAAATTGCATTTAATTGTCATGTTTCTTTAATCTGGACCGATTCTTCAGCCTTTCTTTGTTACGCAAGACATTGACTTTTTTTATAGCTATCGGCCAGTTCACTCTTTTGTTCTTTCTTTTTTAAAATTGATATGTACTAATTGTACATATTTATGGGGTACATGTGGTATTTCGATACGTGTATACAGTGTGTAATGGTCACATCAGGGTACTTAGGATATTCATCCCTTCCAATATTTTTGTGTGTATGTGTGTTGGGAACATTTACATCTTCTCTTCTAGCTATTTGAAAATATACACTAAGTTATTAACGGTAGTCACCCTGCTTTCTTTCTTTTGAGAATGTTTCCCATCTTGGGTTGTCTGATGCCTCCTCATGGCTAGATTTTGGATCGTCATACCTCTGCTGATACAGCATCTTTCTCAGGGTGTCACATCTGCAGGTGGTGCTCATTGGGGATACGAATTTTTATCACCTGGGCAAGTGTTAGTTGGTTTCTTTATTCTCTAGAGACTGTTTTCCTCTTGTGACTAATAGGTGATCTGTGGGGAAACACTTGAAGACTATATTCCTCTTTAAACTTTTCCCCCAAGATTTATCATACATTGATGATTCTTGCCTGAACCGATTTCAGGCAGTGACAGTGAATTTTGAGTGGTTACATAAAATACTTGTTCTTAAATGGCTCGTTCTTGAGTGTGGACACAAACTGTCTTCCTAGCTTGCTTGTGTTCATCGCTCTTCCTATAAGAAGCACAGTTGTTTGTCTTAAAAGTCTATATTTCCTTTTTTTTCTTTTTTTGAGTTGGAGTCTCACTCTGTCGCCCAGACTGGAGTGCAGTGGCCGCTCCCGGCCACCGCAGCCTCGACCTGTTGGGCTCTGGCGATCCTTCTGCCTCCGCCTTCCAAGTAGCTGGAACTACAGGCGCACGCTACCATGCCCGGCTAATTTTTTTTTTTATTGTAGAGATGAGGTCTCGCCAAGTTGCCCAGGCGGGTCTTGAACCCACGGGCTCAGGCAATCCACTCACCTCAGCCTCCCAAAGCGTGGGATTACAGGCTGAGCCACCGAGCCC
>CAUYQG010251956.1:0-20508 GCA_963574415.1 Tarsius wallacei
CTGAGCCACTGAGCCCAGCTAACATATATACTTTAAAATGAAGGGAAATTGAGGCATAGTTGTGTAGCAGAAGACCTAAAGTCATATTAAGTTATTTCATGATTATTTTAGATATAATCTATTTAACTAAAAGTCTTTTAAAAAGCATTTCTTTGCATAACTATATATATTGCATAATATATATTTTTCTTTTTTTTTATTTTTTTGTTTGTTTTTTTTTTGAGTTGGAGTCTCACTCTGTCACCCAGACTGGAGTGCAGTGGCCGCTTCTGCCTCAGCCTTCCAAGTAGCTGGAACTACAGGCACACGCTACCATGCCCGGCTAATTTTTGATTTATTGTAGAGATGAGGTCTCGCTTGCCCAGGCGGATCTCAAACCCGCGGGCTCAGGCAATCCACTCACCTCAGCCTCCCAAAGGTGCGGGATTACAGGCTGAGCCACCGAGCCCGGCTTATATTTTTCAATTAGTGTTTATTTGTGTGTTTCTGTTTATCTACCTTAAACAGGAAGTATTAAGGAGTGTCTCATAACAAAATATGGGATAATCCTATTTTGTAAAAAGTATTAAATGTGTGCTATTCCTTTGAAAGGATGACATGATGATTGAAAACACACTGATTGTCAGGTATGATGTTTCAGTTAATAAGGAATTTGTTTGCCATGATTCACATCTCATGCTAAATTCTTTGCCAATTAATGGGAATTTTTTTGAGCAAAGTTATGACAAACAGAATGTTGGAAAATCCTCTCAACTCCCCATCTGGGAGGGCCTTTTTTATTCTACCAAATGTGGTCTGTCTTCTGCACGCACTCTAGCCTGTTATTTGATATGCACAGAAATTCAATCAGATGTTTAATTACATCTTACCATGAGTTCCAAACAGCTGGCTAATTCCCTTGCTTCTGATTAAAGGGATTACAAAAAATAAAAATAAAATTTGACATGGCATTTACATACAACTCTAAAAGGAAACATTATCAATAAGGTTTAGACACTTAAAAGATGCAAGACTTTCATAACACTAGGTATAGCAATTTCTGAAACAATGAAGCATTTTAACCAATCTGGGGCTACAGAAGAAAAATAGAAGACAATCATACAGACACTGGCAGTTGGAAAGGGTGATCCCAGAGAGCTATCAGATAAACATTTTGTAGCACAATGTGTGGCTTGCCGTTGTTGATGTGTACAGGGTTCAGGGATGCACGTTTGGGGTTGCAGGTGAGCATGTGCCTGGCAGGGAGGCAGGTGAACTAAACACAGCCAACACAACCCAAGACTTGGGACATTCATTTTCATGGTAGTATCAATTATATTATGCCCTACTTTTGCAAATACACAGACTCTCTGAGGGTACTTTTAGCACTACCAAATGAAATATTATTCTTTGAAATCTCCTCATAATGTTTGTTGTGAAGTGTGTTTCCATCTCCTTAAACTTTTAACATCCCCCAAGGAAGAGAATTCTTTGGAAAGTGACCTGGACAATCTTGGCCATTGTGCTGTCTTTTTCCTTATGACTGGACAGATACATTCAATCTGTTGTAACGCTTCAAACACAAAACTGCTACGTATCCAAAGTCCAAAGGGTATCAGCCACAAGTGTAAGAATGTTGCCTAAAATATATATAATGTTTAATGTCTGACTTCTATACATGATTTTGGTTTTGATGAGAGTTTATAAAAAGAGTTAATAAATTGGCTATATTAAGATAAGAAGAAAAAGAAGTTAAAGAACAAAATCACGGCTTTCGCAGCAGCTTGGATGGAGGTAGAGGCCACCATCCCAGAAGCAAAGAACTGAAGACCCCATGTTCTCACTCATCAGTGGGCCCTGAATAGTCACGTGAGCACAAGGGCGAGATCAGCAAACACTGGACACTGCTAGGAGGGAGAGTGAGAGGAGGGTGCGGGGCACGTGGCAACATACTGGGTACCTGGTCCACTCTCAGGGGAGAGAGGGCCCGCTAGAAGCCCACACTTCACCTGCACACAGCCTGCTTATGGAGTAAATCCCCACTTGTACCCACAACTCTAAAATTAAATTAAATTTTAAAAAGGCCACTAAGGCCAATGTTTGTTTTTGTCCCACGAAAATGACAATGTTCATATTGTTTTCAACATTATTTACTAATTGAACACTTGCTTAATTGCCAAGGTGCTTAAATAGGTTCACTAATCAGATCCCATGACTACTCTGTAAAATTAGAAATATTCTCCCTCACACCAAATTAAAAAACAAAAACAAAAACCAGAGACGTTAAGAATGTCATCTGAGGTCTCAAGGGGAATCAGAACAGAGTCAAATTCTGAGCAAGCTGCTCGCCCTAGATTCTTCCTACTGTTCTAGAGTTCTATCATAGAATTTTAAGTCTCTTAAGATTGTAGCAAAAAATCATTATTGGCACCCACTGAGAAAAGTGTATATCAGGACTGTCAATCCTTGATGCTGCTTCTTGGAAAGGCAGTAATAGAGATGCAAAATCTGACTTCATCTGATTAATTAGCAGGCTCTAATAACTTCACTCTAATAACAGTGGCTGCTTTGAAATTCCTCCTTACTCCTAAACACCTTCATGCACTCAAACGATTAACACGTTACCAATTAATACATCAATTTGATCTGATTTAAATTGAAATTCCAATAGAATTTTTAGTGAAATATCACAAGCTGATTCTCTGCATGAAAAATGCAGAAATCGCCAAGTTATTGACAGAGGAAAAAACAGGGGGTAGAATGTGTCCTACCAGAAACATTCCATAAAGTTCTAGTGCATGGCACTGGTCCTGGGGTGCACACATACGTAAATAGGACCTGGGGACGACAGATGAGGTCACTCTGCACATGTATGTAGGTTCATGTATGTATGTGTGTCTGGTGTACGTGTATGTATGTATGCACAGACAATGATTCTGAAAGACGTCTATCTGGATCATACGTTATATATTATATGTCATATGTGTGTATGTATATATCTGAAATGTGAAGACCATTTAAGAACAATCTTCAAAGAAAGGGCATTCTCACCTAAGTTACATCATTGCATATATGCATCTGTACAAACTTATTTTGAAATATAGCGTAGTTTGAAAAGCACAAAAGTGTGCGTTGTGTGTCTGTGTGTTGACAGGCAGGGCTCTGGGATATGTTGTCCATGGAAGGAGCCAGGCAGAGAAGCAGGGAATGGCAGGTATCATGTAATCTCAGTACCTTAAAGAGTATTTACGCATTTGCAATACATGCATACAAAAATAGACTCCCCAAAAAAAAACTGGAAAAAAAATCCCACTGGTTTGAGAAGGGAGGGGACCGAGGGCTTGAGCTTCTGCCTCTCTGGTCCCATAACTTCCCTTGTGGTCACGTCTTCTCTGGTGTTGCCAACAAGCCTGTCACCAGGAAAGGAGGGTGGCAAGACGGAGGCTGCAGGGGTACCACAGCGCCACCATGTTCATGACCTTGATATAAGCCATGGAGGAGGAGGGACCCTCCCATCCCCTTCTTCTCCATGCAAACTCAGCAGTTTGAGCTGAGTCACCGGGTCCTCATCAGCGGTGGCCCGTTCGCTCCCTGCACCCAGAGGGGGGACATTCATAGACTCGTGTGGGAGATCTCCTCGGCCATCACCAAGAGTGAAATAACGTCTTTTGCGGCAACTCAGGTGGAATTGGAGAACGTCATCCAAAGTGAACTTGGGAGCAGAAGACACACTGAGCATGGTCTCACTTGTAAGTGGGGGCTAAACTAAGGACCTGCAAAGGCAGAGAGACGGTGGCATGGACACCGGAGACTCAGAGCGGGGAGGACGTGAAGGAAAAACCACCTGTCGGGTTCAGTGTGCACAGGTGGGGGTTGGGGCGACATTTAAAGCCCAGACATCCTCACCACGGTACACCTGTAACCGAAAACTACTTGTGCCTGTTAAAATAAACACACACACACACACACACACACACACACACACACACAACACCAGGTTCTACCATAGTTTCATACTGTACTTCTCATGCAAATGTGCCCCAACTGTTTTGCATTTCTAGAACAAAGTATTAACGAAATCTCCACTGTGTCCCCAAGAGAGCCACTGTTGAAAGGGAATGTTGTCCTAAATATTTTCCGAATGGAAAACTCTGGATAATTCCTCACTATCCCTTCTTAATTCTGGAAAACAGTGGTGGACTCTAGGGGCAGGGACTGGGGAATTAGTCCTGCAAATTGTTTTCGAGGTGAGATGGTGTAAAAGAGGACTTGTCTTCGTATCACACTAGGGAAAGCGTCAACGAGCACCGCTGTAGACCATGACCGCAACATGCCGGCCGTGTCACAGGCAGGGCTGCTGTCATTGGCATGCGCCACCGAGGGGGTCAGGCACGGAGAAGCCACCCAGATGCGGTTCAAGGGGAGGTCAGGTGAGCGCCCGCAGGAGCAGACTCAAATTCTATCTGTAGACAGGAAATCCAGGAGGCTTAACTTTTACCATCACCTTGGTAAATCTGCCCACGGATGGATCAGCTGTTTGGTGAGGGAACAGCAGCCCCAGGCTGAGGACTGAACCTCGATTGTGCCGCACGTTTAGTTCTCTTGAAAATTATCCAGAAGAAAAGCACAGGCATAAAAGAAAGGATCAAGGCTCCCATTTGGAGGCAGAACCGCAGAGTAACACACATTCTTCCCTTTCTTCAAACAGAGCGACGGAGATTTCCAGGCTCTGTCTGAGAACTGAATATAACAGTACACTCAGAAGGTCTTGGCGTTCCTATAAGTAGCTGAGAAATGGAGCAATTTCTAGCAGAACTATGAAAATCATAAAGCAGAGAAAAACCAGGCACGGGCATCTTGGAACTTAGACCAGACAGGCCAGCAGCAGAGCATCTTGGGTATTCGTGTTCCATTTCTCTTGTGATAAATGATCGCCCATTTGGTGGCTTAACACAAATGTATTAAGTGAAAGCTCTGGGGGTCAGAATTCCAACACAGCTCTCACGGGGCCAGAGTTGAAGCATCAGCAGGCCTGTGTGCCTCCAGAAAATCAGTGTTCTTGCCCTTCCTGGCCGCTTCCCAGGCACACGTGGCCCGTGTGTCTTCACACCCGGCCGTGCCTGTTGGAGCCTCTGCCACACCGTGTGGCTCCGGTGCTCTCTGTCTCCCTCTCTTGCTTTTAAGGACCCTCATGATTTCGTCAGACTCACCCAGACAGTCTGGGATCCTCTCTCTCTATTAAGGGCCACTGATGAGCAGCCCAATTTTCCTTTGCCACCGTCATTCTCATTCGCACTGTAAGGTACAATCTCACAGGGCGAATTGGGAGGTGGACGTCTTTCCATCTCCCACAAGTAGAAAAACGACCAAACTATGAACGTCCCTGTTACCCGTTGTTTTGAAGCTTGGATAGAAGATGAAAAATATAATACAGCCCTAATACTTAAATGCATTCCTGCACTTCACAAGCGCTTACCGATGGCTTAAAATATATTAATAACTAGGGGCAAAGGCATAACATCTTTGGTCCCATTAAGCTAATGTATACTGTGGACCTATTGTATCTTCAGAATCCCGTTATGCACTTATGGGCAGAGAGGAAGCTCAGAGTCGACTAAGTCCTGATCTGCACCTTCCTAGAGCACACGGGAGTATGACCCATTTCCGTTATCTGTAGACGTTCAATGTCAGGGAACCATCAGAAAATCGTGAGGGGCAGGCTCGGGAGACATGGGCGCATCCCAGCTTCCCAGGAGGGACTGGGGAGACGAGTCGAGTTTGCGTTGGCAAACCCCCCACTTTCTTTTCACTGCCTTTTCATTTTCTTGCATCTCCTTTCCCAGTTTCTCTTCACACCCACCACTCCAGGCCTGCCCCGATCCCCTTTTCTGTATCAGGTTTATTGGTTGTGCATATAAATGATACTTTCCTTTACAAAAAAAGAGACAATCTGGATGAAAGCTTATTGAAGAAGGAGGAGAATGGGGTGGAAGAGGAGAGAAAAAGGAAGAAGGAGAAAATTCAGTGTGTGTGTGTGTGTGTGTGTGTGTGTGTGTGTGTGTGTGTATAAAAGAGAAGGTCTTGGCCGGGCTCGGTGGCTCAGCCTGTCATCCCAGCACTTTGGGAGGCCGAGGCGAGTGGATTGCCTGAGCCCACGGGTTTGAGACCCACCTGGGGAACTTGGCGACACCTCGTCTCTACAATAAATCAAAAAATCAACCGGGCAAGGTAGCACATGCCTGTAATTCCGGCTACTCGGAAGGCTGAGGCGGAAGGGTCGCCGGAGCCCTGCAGGTCGAGGCTGCGGTGGCCGGGAGCGGCCACTGCACTCCAGTCTGGGTGACGGAGTGAGACTCCGACTCAAAAAAAAAGCATAAAGTTTTGGAGCCAACTGTGTGTTGGAAGAGAATTGGGTGTGGCTTTCTTTTCCTGTCGACACCAGTGGCTTCCAGTTACCATCTCTTCCCTGCCAAATGGTAGACACCATCACTTCACACCGGCTAAGTGACATTGCCTCATGTCGGTCGCTCCCACTTAATTTGTCCTCTCCGAACCAAAAGTCCCTGAACAACTTTCACTGTTGTTCACAGGGCAAAGGCAGACTTCCTTTCAGAGCTAACCCACCTTGCCTTGCCTTTGTTCTGGTCAGACGCGGTCTGCACACACGGCCCACCGGGACAGAGAGATCCGAGCCAGCCAAGCAACCTGGTGTTCCAAGACGTTTCTCACATTCCCTCTTCAACCTGTCGGATTCCCAAGTCTAGAGCCCTCGTCTCCTTCCCTCCATTCTTCTGTTCCATTATCTCTGCAATTCCATGTGACTACTCGGAACTTTCCTGGTGATAACGCGTGACTTATGCTTTTACACTCATGCTGTGATGCAGACTTCATGCTTGGGGGATGATTTTCCTAAAGCAATATGTCGTCCTCAAGGCAAATACCATGCTCAATGGAATGTGTCTATGTATGGAATAAACACTGAGTGCCTCGTTCTGCCAGCTGCTGAGTTGGGCATTGGGGTTATTACTTCCCATCACAGACGCAAAATAGAGGGCAATTATCAGTTTGTTCTTTGAGCCAGGTCTCTAGGATGGTACCTTAAAATTCAGCTCGGTGTGTATATGGAAATACTGAGACAGAAAAAAGTCACATCATTTAGGTTAAATTATTACCTAATTTTATGTGCCAAGCATTGGCCTATCTGCTGAATAATATATTATTGATTTCATTGGATATGTATATATTTACTTTTTATAAAAATTATACATTTATTCCTACACAATTAAACATACATCGATATATTTATTGCACACCTGCCATGACTATGTCTGGTTCCTGTTTAGGACATACGAGAGTAGTCGTCAGCAGATCCCACACATTGATGACCCATGGCGGTGTGACAAACACTACGTTGTCTGGTGACACACAAGTGGGAAGCAACAGACACGAACCGAGTCAGAGAGGTCAAGGAAGTGTTTCCTGGAAAAGTGAAGTCTGACTTGACTAATGAAAAAAAAATCGGTGAGTGTCGATAGAAGAATTTCCAGGCAAAGGGGGAAACAGACAGAGACAACACTTAGCTAGAGGGAGAACAGTGTAGTTAAAGTGAACACTGTCTGAAGTCGCCGAGCTCAGAGCAAGGAGCCTTGTCCTCAAATTGAAACTAGAGAACAACTGGGGATGGGTCACGCGGTCTCGTCTGTCATGTGAGAAGCTTCCATCTTTATTCTAAGAACAGTGAGGACCCAGGGAAGAACGTGTGTGTGTGTGTGTGTGTGTGTGTGTGTGTGTGTGTGTGTGTGTGTGTGATTGCTGGGAGTGGGTGAGCTCAATATTTACAATTTTAAAAGATCCTTCTGGCAGCTTTTAGGGAGCAAGGACAGAGGCCAAGTCAGCTGGGGAGGAGTCGGCATGGCCCAATTTCCAACAGAGGAGCTGTGGCAGGGTTGATTAGCACTGGATGATTCGAGAGGTCTTAGGAGGCACAGTTGACCAGACTTGATGATGGTGAGATACGGGGTGCGACAAGGAGAAAGAGTTAAGATGGCTTAGAGGAACCTCCAGTGTTGCAGGGTCAGTGGTGATGCCATTCTCTCAACGTATGTGTGGCAAAGATAATGGGTTTGGTTCTGGGAATGCTGAGGTCAGAATGTCAAATTCAGTTCACAATGGCAAAGGGCAGATGGGAGAAAATTTTCTGTAGACTCGGAAAACAGTTCTTGGCTGAGGATGTAAGTTTTGAAGGACACTATTTGTAGGAGGAACCTTTTGCCATGCCCATGGGTGCCGTCGCCTGGCAGAGGCGTGAAACTAGGAGACATAATGTCACTGCTGTGAGGGATCGGGCAGAAATAAAATGGAATATGAAAGCAGCTCTGTTTGAAAAAAGTATGTGAGTATGAATCAGATTATGTTATTTTTATTAAGGAAACATTATGTTATTATGTTCTTTTATTCTGTTTTGTTCAAGCAAATTATAATGTGAGTGATTTACCTTTTTATCAGCAAAGGCATCTCTCCTGGGAGGGCGGTGAGGAGGAAACATTCCCTAAGTTTCCACGTCACACTCTTAACCACTTTACCTTAAACAACGAACAGTTGCATTTTTTTCCTACAAATGCGAAGAAAGAGATACATCATGGTCTGTTATTTTGAAATTAGATATTTAAATGCATTTACTAGCAAAGCTCTAAGTCACACGTGTTCTCTCCTTTGTTCTGACGTCTGTGGACGTTTGGGGGCTGCTTTCCGGTTTGCTCATTTTGTCTCAATGCAGTCACCCCACCGCCATCCTTGGTCTCACTTTTTTGGTGTTCAGTTACCCGCAGCCAACCTCCGTCCACAAGCATTATGTGGAAGATTCCAGAAATAAAAAATCTGTACGCTGTTCTGAGTAGCGTGATAGAACCGTGAACCCCCGCTGCTCTGTCCACCCAGGAAGGGAATCATTCCTGTGTTCAGTGTGTCCACTCTGTCTATACCACCCAACCACCCGCTAGGCACATAGCACCATCTCAGTGACCAGAGCAACTGCCACAATATCTCAGGGCTTTTGCTCAAGCAACCCTTATTTTCTTTAATAATACTTTACTAATAATGACTTAATTATGAATCGCCATTGTGAATTTCTTACTGTACCTGATTTACAAATTAAAATTTATCATAGGTATGTGTGTGTAGGAAAAAACATAGTCCATGTAAGATGCAGTGCTGTCCAAAGGTTCAGACATACATTGGAAGGATGACTATATCCAAATTCCCTTAAAGCCAACCCAAATCTTTCAACTCTTTCTTTGTTAAATAACATTCCTAATAAGAAGTAACCTTTTTCAAACCATTATTGTTATTTAACAAGCATATTGGCTTCTGTCTATAAGACATAAATAGAGACCATGGACTATTAATTAACCAGTAAGTACAAGTCTTACAAGGCATTGTCTAAAACCAAAAAAAGGTATTGTGAAATTGACATTACTGTCATTGAGTTCAAGTAGATGTTTTAGAAATATTTTTATGCATTTAATTAGGCATTATGTGTCCTTAGATACACCATGTGTGAAGAAGGATGACCATAAATTGTTTTTTAAACAAATAGAATCTTCCAGAAAGATAATTGAGTTGTTTGTCCTTTATGATACTGAAATATTTCCCCAAATTTCTATGGTTGAGGCAGTCACCTGCATCGCTGACAATATTTCCAAGAGACATTGAATTCTATCAGACAAAATGTGAGGCGTTTTTCTTTTAACTGATTTTTAAATTACTTGGTTATAAATGAGAATCATTTTAAGCCTTGTCATCTGGTCTAGAAGCTATCTGGAAGCCAGAGCCTCGTTTATTTCAGCAGACAGGTTGGGGTGATTCAGACATAGCACAGGGACGAGTGAGTACTAATCTCTGGGTCTCCAATTCCCATTAAAAACATGAAAGATTCTCAGTGGTGAGACTGAAGGATTTAGCTGCTCTGCTGTAATGAGCAAAGCAGTTGCGATGTTTGGCTTGCAATATGTAGATAAAATCACGTCTATTTGTGTATGCATATTTATTTGGCTATCTACCTAAGGTATTCCAAATCGTAAAAATGCAGATGAGGGAGCAACATTGGTGTTTTGCATTGCCGGGAACACAGATGAATACATCTGAACGTGTCCAATGCAAATCTCATTGCAATGTTATGGAAACAGGCGATTGTATGGGGCTCCAGAAAGCATTTTTCACAAAGCAAATCAATGAAGACAAACAGCCCAAAAAGGAAAGAGAGAGGTTGGGCTGATAGGATTTCTGGTTACTAAACAATAATCAACCGAGCTTTGTGGTTTCACGTAATTTATTTATTGCCCTTAATTCGTGTGCTTTCATATAAGTGGCGAAGATGCTTTGGTGTGTGTTTCATTAATCCGCTGTAGGAGATAAGTAACTGGACATGTATTCATGTGCCGTGATAGAGAGATCCTTATAAACTTATAAATCCTTCTCCACCCAACTGTCAACCCACAAACTGAGAAGAAAAATCTGGGCCCTCGGGTTCAGAAAACTATTTTTCTATTCGGGGCAGTAGAAGATCTTCCTGCTTTAGCCTTATTTACTCAGTGTGGAGCGGGCAGTTGGCTGACTCGCACGTGAGTGTGACTGCCACACCTCCAGCCAACAGGCCTTCCTGCAGCTCTCCAGCTGAGCCAAGGCAAAAGATCAGCTCTCAGTGTTTACATCCTGAGAGATGCAGGGCAGCTGGGAAAAGGTTTGCTTTGGGCTCCCTTTGCCTGAAAAAAGCTGACTCTGAAGGGCCTATCCCTCAACTCTGGAACACACAGCTGAAGATCTTTCAAGTTTTTTGACACATCTCTGTGATGTATAAAGGTTAACTCTCCAAGGCCTCCCACTCTTTCTCTTGGTTAAAAAAAAAATCCGAGGGACTGAAAAGAGATCGGATTTTCATTTCCACCCTCAAGTTGCATTCTCCTTCTTTCTACTTGCCCTAAGAGTGGAGAAGTGACTGCTCCTTTAACTAGATAGATTACTTCGATCTGAGTTCTCCAGGTTTCTCCTCTGATCTGCTGGAGAAAGAAATGTAACAAGTCCTCTCACCAAAATGCCACAACCGTCGTCCAAACAATTTTCCTGCTGTGTGGAAGTCGCTTCTCTTGTTCTAACGCGAGAATGCCCATGGTTCTACTTTGTGGCGAGCACAAAAACTGGATGGAAGAGATGAAGCAGCATCAACCCAGTGTCACATGTCACAGTAGTTCTGTCTTTCGTTTGCTTTCCTTTGTTTTCTTTAGGCAGGGGCAGTAGTTTGGGTAGAAACCACTAAATTCATCTAGCTGAGCTCCTTTAAGACAGAGTTTCATGATAGTAAACGTGACATTTTTTGGTAGATCGAGGAATGAGTATTTCCTGGACACAGCAAAGGCAAAACTCCGTCCCACTCTATGTGCTGTGTCTAAGGTTAGTATTTGTGAGCTGTAACACACACAGCCTGATATTCCAGCACTTGTCTACACATTTGCTTTAAAATGGCACAGTATCTTTTCATGGGATTTGTCAATAGAGTCTACGAGATCAGACTTAAAGCAAGAGAGGTGACTTACTCTCCCATGTGAGCGTATTAGTTATTTCTAAATACAAAGGAACATTTAGCTGGTTAATAAAATGTGTACATATTTTATTGAAATATTCTGATCCAGTTGTCCTTTTTTCTGAAGCATTTAGTTTGATAGTTGCTAATGTTTCTGTAAATGTCACTGGCACTTTTTCTGAGTTTAGCTGTCCAAAAAATGACCTTGGTAATCCCAAAGAGACTGTAATTGTCTTCTTTTGTCATGGAAATAATCAATATCTCCTTGAAATGCAGATAAATGGGATGTATGAGAAAGAAAAAAATTTTTTCCTGTGGAGATAAAGTGGTGCTGTGCATCTTATTGTTGTCTAGAGAATATTAATCATTGAAAATGTGGATGAATTTGATTTATTAGCAAAGTTAGCAAATTATATAGCAGCTGTGTTATTTGGGGTCATCCTAGTAACAAATCTAAATCAAATTATAATAATATGTTTTATAGTACTTTAACAAAATGTTCTTTTTAATTATTGCTAAAGACGTTCCAAAATTTATTCAATTAAAAGCAAATGATGAAATAAACATTGAGTTTTTGATATCACTTTATCTCTGTTGGAAAAATGTGCTGCTTGTTGAATGGATTTGCTTGAGTAAAATTAAATAATGCAATATCTATTTAAACCAGTTGGGAAGTATATTCCCAGGCAGCCATAAAGCTCATTTATTCAAATAATTACCATTAGATTTTGCATGGAAATCTCTTGTGGATTCAGAGGAAACTGACTCACTGTGTAGAAACAGTGATGCAATTCACATTGCTAGATGACTCCAAATTTCTGTCACAATTTAAACAACTTGTTAGAATGCAGAATGGGACAGCGGGGGGGATGTTACATTCGTCCATACATTTTTAACAACTGGATTTGGTTTTTTGTTGATTGATTTTTTTAGTCCGTGTCTCACTTTATAACCCAAATGGGAGGGCAGTGGCATTATCACAGCTTACCACGGCCTCGACCTCTTGGGCTCTGGTGATCCTTCCACCTTAACCTCCAAATAGCTAGGACCACAGACACACACCACCATGCCTGGCTAATTTTTTTGTTTTGTTTTGTTTTTTGGTTTTGTAAAGATAAGGTCTCTCACTATGCTGCCCAGGCTGGTCTTGAACTCCTGGGCTCAAGCGATCCTAATGCCTCGGCCTCCCAAAGACCACTCCCAGCCTGGATTTGTTTTTATCTTCTAAATTTCTTATCCCAATCCTTTAGAATCATAATTGCAAAAGGGTTCTTGAATTAAATATCGCTATTTTAAAAATTAAAGCCCTTAAAAGTAGAAAAGTTTGAAGTCCCTAGATCAGTGAATATGTTGACGGAAATTGAGTCCTCATAAATTCCAGAGCAGTTAGTAGTAATATGAACGTCACAAACTCTTGGATTCAAAGCCTGGATTCACCAGTTGCAAGATATTACTAAGCCGTTCTCTCTGAACTTCTCTTTCTTCATAGAATGGTTGTGGAAATCAAATGACATACGTATTCGGGCAACAGAAAACCCAGGATGCGTGGGTCCTTTTGAAACACCTGCTCTGTGATGAGCCCTGTGAGGTTCACTTAACTCGTGCGTCTGGGCCCTAACAACACTTCCCCACGAGGGAAGTCTCCCTGCACTCAATTCCTGACACAGCTGCGTCTCGGTGACCTCACATAGGACAACCGCCACATGGGGATGCAGCCAATGACAGAGCCAGTTCTGGGGCCCATGGAAAACTTTTACCTGTGCCCTGCTCCTTGGTGGCATCCAAAGTCTGTGAAGGGCATTCACTCCCCTCTTAGTGCGGTCTTTTCTGCAACATAAACACCAGCAGAACTGGTCGCTGTGAACATCTCTTGATCGCTTCAATTTGAGGAAACAACAAAGATTCACAGTACCTTAAAACACGTTGCAGTTATGTAAATTCTGATGAAAAGATACGACTTGCTACCCTGTTTAAAAGTTTCCAGCATTTGAAATTATCTGGGGGAATGGAATTTTAATGAATGTACTTCTTTAAATTATCTCTGAGATTTCACTGGGACCAATGCAAAAAATCTGGAGGCAATTTTATGATTAGTAACATACTCTTACCTTTAAGGAAGAAGTTTAGCTTAGAGAATAAAAGCCTTGAAATAAGCATGGAGATCTGAAGACACCAAACACACACATAATGGGTTTTTTCAGTAAAAAAAAAAAAAAAACACACATATAAAGTGAAGAAAAAGGTGAATGTTTACATTATGGATATAATATATATGTAAAATAAAATTATTTAAGTAGCATATTGTCATACTTGAAGGTATAAATATTGTATTGGCATAGGAGTAACTGGAAATTCTTCACATTATTTCTCATAATATTTTAAATAACAATCATTACTATGAAGTTTTAATTTTTTTTTACAAGAGCCACTGACTATATTGTATCTACTAGGGAAAAAAAACCCTCCACCTCCTCTGGTAGACATTTTGATAAAATACATCTGCATTTAATATTGCTTTTCCCAAATTTGTGTCAGTTTGATTAAAATGATAAATATATAATAAATAATATGAATCTTTTTCATTAAAGAAATGGAGGAAAAAGGTAAAAAATGCATTGTTCAGGTTGGAGAATTTTTATCACATATTTCCAGGTATTTAATACAAATTTATCTAAAACCTCTCTCTCTTGCTCTTTGTCTCTTTCTCTCTCTGTCTCTGTCTGTCTGTCTCTTATATGTATTATCTGTCTTATATGTATTTATATAGACACACACACACACATATATATATATAAATACATATAATTTCCAGATACCTCATTGCTAGTACCAGAGAAATAATAAAACTCTACCTTGGTGTTATTGGAGGAACAAGTCTTGTTTCAACTCAGTTAAAATTATAACTATATTATACATCTCTTATGTTCAAGCATTATGATACAGGATGAACAATACTTTCTGTTTTGGAAGATCAAGTCTGGTATGGTGGATATAAACAAACATGCCTAGATCAATTCAACAAAATATGGTTAACTGAAGATAAGAATTTAGTTTCTTACTCGCTCCCCCCCCAGTTCTTAAAATAAAGTATGTATTTTGTTTAAAATTCTCAAATAAGTTTGAAGTTATTTAGATAAATGGTGGCGTTCTAAGCTTTAGACAACCCGTGAAATTGTTACTTGAACAGTTTCTGTTTACCAAATGTAATACAGAATTCACCTTGAGCAAATTGTAGCCAATGCACACACACGCAGCTGTTCAGCGTTTCCACTTTGGGGGTCGTGTTTTATCTGATTCGGGTGTCAGCTCGGCCTCTTTCTAGACCCACTTGATCTAGGGCTTATGGCAATTAAAGAAGAGCTCGTTTCAGAGGCTTTCGATCTTTATGTATTTAAAGTGATACATTTTATCCATGAAATAGGCTTTCTAAATGAAATTTAAAAATTCTATTTAAGAAATGTGCAGTTCACATTTAGCGATCACATCTTCATGTGTTATGGAAAAAGGTCTGAGTCGTGGTTCATACACACGTGTTGGGTGGAAGGAGCGCATGGGCACATCCCAGCCTTCTCCCCTTGAGGGTCCCAGACTCCTGTCCCGCAGGTGCCTGTAGGTGTCTCTTCCTGGGCACCGTCAAAAACTTTTAGGCAGGTAATTAATGCCATTTGTGGTGTAGATTTTGTCGACGAGTGTTAAATCCACCCAGAAATCTGAAAAAGCAAAAGTAATACACTGGTAATAAGTAGTTTTCCTGGCCAGTAGAGGCTACTCAATAGTCGTGAAGTCGTACTAATTTTTTTTCTTTTTTTCTTTTTTGCATAAAATCAATGTTGTGCTGTTTTCTTGGTAGATGCATTTCTGAATGCATTTTGTATTAAAAAATGCCAGTTTTTATAGTTTTTTGGTGAGCAATTTTTTTCTTTACATTTATTTTTAATTGATAT
This sequence comes from Tarsius wallacei, assembly GCA_963574415.1. Classification (NCBI taxonomy): domain Eukaryota; kingdom Metazoa; phylum Chordata; class Mammalia; order Primates; family Tarsiidae; genus Tarsius; species Tarsius wallacei. Next base: position 15,499 of record CAUYQG010251956.1, read on the forward strand.
ATAACATTGTACATATATATTGGATGTGTTTTGAAATATATATATATATATATATATATAACAGAATGGTTAGATCTAGTCAATTAACAAATACATTACCTTGCATAGTTGTCTTATGGATACCACAGTGGCTTCTTTGTTTGACTGAAGGATTGAGAATTTGATCAATGTTAGCTAATTTATCTGGATATATATGTATGTATGTGTATGTATAATATATATATATATATATATATATATATTAGGGCTTAATAGGCTTTTATGAAACCTCATACCATGAGCAAGCTGATCCTGTTATTTTAAGCACGTTAATAACAATCAGATAATTTATTTTGGAAACAACTAGGTCAGCTCGATGTTCATGGAGTCAGTGTAACATATCATCTACTTCATTGCAAGGCAGACGACACAGACCTCTAACACTTTATGTATTTAACAAATGCTTTGTCTACTTGAAATATAAAAGAAATACCTGAGTTTTACACCGAAGAGAAACAACCCCCAAAGGATATGTTATTTAAATTCCAATTTCACTCTGCTGAATCCTATATGTGTGACTTCCCAGAGAACATGTGCGTTTGAAAGCGAATGGTCCCATGGCTGGTGCTCTACGACTTACACAAAATTGGAAAGTTTTCCTGAATTTAATATGAAACACATCAATTAAATTTAAGCTCTAAACCATGCTCCTCGTGGAATATAAATGCTATATCTAAACAAATTGCTGATGTTGGTGCATCCATGAATGTTCACGAACCTATGGGTTTATTTTCTCCTTCATTCCTTCCCCAAAGGGTTCACTGAGGCCCCTTCGGCTGGAAGCTCCCAGTGGGGAGAAGTGGGCATCCTCTTCTCAGTAGACACACACACAAAAGCACAGAGAACGCCGTGTTCAAAGTGATGGAAACAGGAACGATGACACTGAGATTTCAGAAAAGACAATTATTCCTTCAAGGCAGAATACAGGAGAGATTTCAGAGAAATGATCTCTGAGTCGCTTCTTGAAAGAATAGCACCTTGCCAGTTGCAGGAACAGAGGCAGAGAGGACATTCCAAAAAAAATTTTTTTTTAAAGTAACACTCTTGGCAAAGGCGGGCTATAAAAGGCCCCGGTCTGCTTAAATACTGACAGAGGATGATTGTAGAAGAACAGATCACAAGGCCCATGGTACGGTCGTCCCAGCATCCCGTCTAGACATCTCGTGTCAAGCGACTCGGGCTGGAAGGTCCTGGCAGCGCTGGCTTCTCCTGCCACCTTGTGGTTCCAACACGCATTCCCACTAACGATGCGCTTTTCACCTGGGACGTCATTGCCGGTGTGTCATCCACAGGGTCTCTGGGGACACTGGAGGCTGATACTTGTCTTGATAAATATTCAGATCTTTATGGCAAGCTGAAGTTTGCTTTAAATTGCTTGACTTTTGTTAAAAATGAATGGCGGGGGAAGAAAGTTAATCTTATAGTCCTGGGACACCTTTAAGGACAGGAAACTAGTGTCATTAAGTTCTTTAATCAGAAAATGCACAATTGTGGAGTGAGGAGGTGACACTTTCCCGGGGGGGGGTCTCAGCTGCCACCTGGGCTTGCTCTCCAAATGGGGTCAAAAGAGGTGACCCCCACTAAGGTCAAAGTTGACTTTGTCCAATGACGATCGCTAATGTCTACTGGATATCCAAAGTGCATCTTTTCAACACTGTGGATTGTGGTCTAGAGAATTCCATTAAATAACTGTCTGTCTCTTTTTTCTTTTTAAGAAGGATTTATTGAGAGGACAGAAAAGCTGCCACAGTGGGAGGGGACCCGAGAGGGTTGCCCTATCTCTTCTTTGAATCAAATGTTTTGCCCTACATGCTACATTTTTTAACTCTATTTTCCCCAGTTCTTAAATAAGTTTGAAGTTATTTGGTCAAATGCCATTCTTAGCTTTAATCTCTCACTCACTCAAAGGATTTTTTTCTCACACACGCACAAAATGAAAGCTTTTTAAATACTGGCTCTGGGTTGATGTTTACGTTAGTGCTTTGAAACTATGTTTGAGCCGGAAGACGTTAGTTTCATTGACACTGAGAGTTAGACACAGAAACACACTTCACATTTGTCTGTCCACGGCTGTCCCTGACTCACGTGTGCTTCACCACTGCCCCGCCACACGTCGTCTATGGGTTGTCCACGGACTTGGATGTTATGTGTTTCACTCCTGATTTTTAAAAGCCGAGTCCCGTGAGAGTGGAGTGTTTCTGGACTTGCCTGCACTCTTCACTACATCTTAACCAGCCACGACCCCGTTTTCCCCACCTGGGAGTGTGACTGGATGAGCCCTTGTGTAGCATGTTGAGTGTCTGCAATGACTGGGCTACCTGGATCATCTTGACCTCTCTGTTTGGTCTTGACCTCGCTACTCCACTGATGCCTTGAGACCCTGAGCCTGTGACTCAGCGACGAGGCCGGAGAGATGGCCCCACAGACCCTCCTTCCCTTTTCTCTACCCTCATCATCTTCTGAGATGAAGGAAAACCTTTCAGTTGAGCTACTCATGCTTCCCAATTGCCTGTCCTGGCCTGTATTTTAGAGGACATTGCCGCACAGCCCAGGGACAGAAGCCACCTTCCTGACTCTCCCGGGCTGGATCTCCCTCCTGCCTGTGTCTCCCGCCTTTCTCCAGCATGGGCACGTGTCCACACATGTGTGCACAGTGTCTCTTAGTGGAGGTTCATGGCCAATTCAGTCATTCTTCTCCATGACCTCCCTCCTTTACCTGCCGGGGGATTACAGGAACTCGAGGATGCATCAGGCCAGCCAGGACGATCCCAGTGGATGCCTGTTATTTGGCTTAGTTATTTAAAACATTCTCACTCTCAACATGGCCCTGGTTGGGACAACAAATGAGGGGGACCCAAAAAACCCAGAATGTGTTTATAGAAAATTGTGTATTTCTTCTTACATGTTTAAACTTGGGTCACATTCAAAGTCCTCTCTGTTTGACACCATACGCCTATCGAGACGCTCTTTCCACGGCTCAGAACAGCTTTTGAGCTCATCCATGTTGATGCCGTTGAGTGCTGCTGCCGTTTTTTTGTTTTACCTCTTCCACACTGGCAAAACACTTTCTCTAGAGGACTTTTTTCAACTGGAGAGACAAAAAAAGATAGGCTCTCAGAGTGAGATCAGGCGAGTAGGGAGGGTGGGGCATGGCGGTCATGCCATTTTTGGTCAAAAACCGCTGAACGCTTGGCAGGGTGTGGGCAGGTGCGTTGTTGCAGGTAGAAGAACCAGTCACCGGTTTCTTCCCATGGTTGTGATGCCACCTTCTCAAAACCTCCAGGTAACAACTTTGGTCGATCGTTTGATCTGGAGGAACAAATTCTGAGTGTACTGCAAGGGGCCCCCCCTCCAAAAGATAATTCTGGTCTTTTGGGGGGTCCCCTTCATATTATGCTACACTTATATGCACGTCTTCGAGTGAGAGCCGTTTCTGTCTCCATCGGTGTCAGGCTTGGCCTTGCGACGTGATCTGCCCAGTCAAAGAGAAGGGGAGACCAACATGAGCAGAAACCGTGAGAGCCACCGAGCCTGTCTTCACACTCCCCTGGCTTCTCCCTCCCACGAGAACGGCAGGCTTCATGCCGGGTGGCCCTGCAGCCTGGCTTCCGGAAGCAGAAGCATCCCTTCAGGACCAGCCACCGAGGGGTCCCTGCCATGGAATATATGGAATATGCTAAGGCTCACCTGGACGTGGAGATTGCTTATTGCTCAGAAGTGTTGCGGTGTTGCTGGTTAGGGTCTGTTGTTAGCCCTTCCCCATCCATAAATCTTGAAGACGAGCCTCCTGGGTCTTCTGACCCCCTGTTGTTTTGTGCACAATTCTAGCCGTATGTCTGCACACATACCGAGAAGCCACAATCCAGGAAACAGTGGCTCTGAGACCACTTGGGAGAGAAGGGAGGGAAGGGAGAGAGGGAGGGGGGAGAAAAAGGGAGGGAAGGAGAGAAAGAACGGAGGGAGAGAGGGAGGGAGGGAGGCTGGCAGGCAGGCCTCCTCGGCCCCACCTCCTTTCCCTGCATTGGATAAACCCAGCCGTCATTTGTGCTTCTCTCTCTTTCTCTTCTGCCTTCCTTCCTTCGTCTCATTCATCTTGTCAATACGCCTCGCCCTGTGCATTGCTTCTCCCTAGGCATGAGTGTCTGAGCTTATGTATAAATCACTCACATGGACATAAACATACGTTTCTGGAAATGTATGTTCAAAATCCAATCCATCGCGCCAGCTAAACTCTGTAGGCCCAGCTGCTCAGGAGGTTGAGGAGGGAGGACCGCCTGAGGATCGTGAAACCCAGCAGAAGTAAGAGCACGTTCTACGGCACAAAAAGGAGTAGAAGGGTGCACGGTCGAGTCGGCTCCCGGCAGTCCCGACCTCCAGGGTTCAAGGCCGGTTCCTGAGACCTGAGACCCCGGCAGGTCGTCCCCTCCCGTGGCTCTTCCAAGCTTTGGCCACCAGATGGCGCTCCGAGCCAACCTGGCCAAGAAACCCTAAAACCAGGGATAATTTCTGCACATGACCAGAGAGGGCCATCCTCTCTCTCCTTGGAAGGGATTCAATGAGCCTTCCCTAGAATACCAACAAAGATTCATCCATTCAGTCCTTGTTTCCACATTAATTCCTCAGCAGCTGAAGGCTAGAATGAGACTTCTGTCGCGTTTGCTTTATAGGATCCAAGAAATAATTCTGGGCCTTTGTGGGTCTTCCCCGCCAACCTGCATAAACAAAGAGACCATGGCCAGATTAAAAAGCAATGGAAAATAATAGAGGATAACCCGTGCCTGAGGAGGGTGGAAGGAGAATAATCACAAGGAGTAATTAAAAGCCTGCAGCTAGCCGGGCTCGGTGGCTCAGCCTGTAATCCCGCGCCTTTGGGAGGCTGAGGTGAGTGGATTGCCTGAGCCCGCGGGTTCGAGACCCGCCTGGGCAAGCGAGACCTCATCTCTACAATAAATCAAAAAAATCAGCCGAGCG
>CAUYQG010251957.1:0-17806 GCA_963574415.1 Tarsius wallacei
AGACTGCAGCCTCGACCTGCTGGGCTCCGGCGATCCTTCCTCCTCAGCCTTCCAAGTAGCTGGAACTACAGGCACGCGCTACCACGCCCGGCTAGTTTTTTGATTTATTGTAGAGATGAGGTCTCGCCAAGTTGCCCAGGCAGATCTTGAACCCACAGGTTCAGGTAATCCACTCACCTCAGCCTCCCAAGGCACGGAATTACAGGCTGAGCCATCGAGCCCGGCTGAGATGACTTTTAAATATATGATCTGTGATGCTTAAAGGCAAAATGTAAGGTAGGAGCATGCTTCTGTCCTACAAGATGATTTTGTTGCCTCTAGTTACAGAAGCTTTGTTTAGTCTGAGGGGAAAAAAAAACCTAAATGCATAAAAAATAGCTAATAGTAGAATAAATGTCCCAGATGTATAAAGTTCTATCATTAGCTTACCCCTTTTTAGAAAACATTGCCTTTTAAAGGTTTTGAAAAGATACTTTTAGACTCACAGGAAGGTTGCAAATATATTGCAGGGAGTCCCCATAAACCCTTTACCCAGAACTCCCTAATGTTTACCTCTTATATTATTCAGTACAATAATCGAAGTCAAGAAATTAACAGAAACACAACACTATTCACTAATCTACAGGCATTACTTGAATTCTGCCTGTTTTCCCATTAATGCCCTTATTGTAGTCCAGGATACAATCCAAGATCCCACACTGCAATTAGTTGTTGAGTCTCCTTGGTCTCTTTGCATCTGTCACGGTTTTTTTATCTTTCATGGCCTGAGAACTTTTGAAGTATATGAATCAGAGGATCAGTTATTTTGTGGAATAAATGTGGGTTTGCCTGATGTTTCTCTCAGAATCAGAGTGAGGACATGTCTTTGGTATGGACTGGATATTTGTGTCTCCCCAAAATTTATACATTGAAATCTTAACCTCTAATACCATAGTGTTAGGAGATGAGGCCTTTGGGGATGTAATTAGTTGATAAGGCGGGGGCCCTCATGAATGGGATTAGTGCCCTTGTAAGAAGAGACACAGGTGCTTGCTTCTTCCCCCTCTCTCCTTTCTGCCATGTGAAGACACACAGGAAGACGGCCATCTGCAAACAAGAAAGTAAGACCTCACCAGACACCAAGCTGCTGTCATCTTGATCTTAGACCTCCCAGCCTCTAGAACAGTGAGAAACAGATATTTGTTGTTTAAGCCACCCTGTCAATGGAAATTTGTTGTAGCAGCCTGATCTAAGACAGTATTTCTAGCAGGTATATCACACAAGCAGTGCTGTGTCTTTCCAGTGCACCAAATTAGGGACACCTGGTAACGCCTGTCTAGTTTTTGGTGAAGTGTTCTTTGATCCCTTGATTAAGATGGTGTCTACAGGGCTCCTTTACTGTGTTATTACTTTCCCTTTGATAAAATGTTGGGAGAAGATACTTTTTGACTCTGCAAACTCCCTGCTTCTCATCATAATTTTACCCATTAATTATGGCACCCATCAAAGATTTTTGCTTTAATAATTGTCACTGTGGCGTTTACCTAAAGGTGGTTTTCTATTTTTATCACTTCTACATTTTCTATGTTCATCATTGGAATTCAACTGTGAGGCAGAATTTAGCAAGTATTTTTTAAATGTCTATGCTGTGAGGGCAGCGGGTGAGGGACCAGCCTTCCTTCTGTTCTTCTAGGGGGTTAGTGCTGGTCAGAAAAGCTCTGGCTGGCTGTTTGATGCCCCCCCCACAGCAGCTGCTGAGGGAGGAGGAGAGGATTCACTCCCCTTGGCTCTTTGCTGCCCCTGTGTTTTTTCTCCTGCTGTTCCTTATACTGGAATGCCTTCCCCCTCACCATCTAATTGTTCTTCAGGCCTTAGCGCCTGTAAATCCTTCGCAGGGAGCTTTCCTATCCTTCTTGCTTCATAGCCTTAGCACTTCTCTGTGCTCTGTCTGTCACAGCAAAGATTATACTATCACAAAACAGCTAAATTTTCTTTTATGACTCCCACCACACTGTGAATAAAGACCATATGATTTATCTCTAGATTCCTGAGCTGTCGAGCATAGTCTGGCATACAGGACATCGCTGGAAAGGGTTTGATGGAGAATGCATACATGTAGAGTATTTGTCATAACCCCCTTCTTCACATTTAACATTTAAGCATATCTGTTAAGGTACAAATCATAGAGAACAAGATTCACCTTTTTAGTCTCCAGGTCTACAAATTTTGATATATGTATAATCTTAGGTAATCATTACCACATCAAGATATAGATGTGTATCCCCCCCCCAAAAAAAACTCTCCTGTCCTCTTTGTGGTCATCCACCTTCCATTCTGCCCTTGCCCTGGCAACCACTGATCTAGTCTTCATTATTTTAGTTTTGCCTTTTTCAGAATTTCATATAATAAGAATTATAAGATATAAAGTCTTTAGAATTTGACATTTTTAGCTTACCACAATACTGGTAAAATTCATTCATGTTGCTGTTTCTATCAGTATTTTAGTCCTTTTTATTGATGAGTAATATTCCATTGCATAAACTTATCACAGTTTCTCCATTCACCAGTCATTGAACATTGAGTTATTTCCAGTTATGAGAATTATGAATAAAGCTGCTACCAGAATTCATGAATTATTTGTGTGTGTGTGTGTGTGTGTGTGTGTGTGTGTGTGTGTGTGTGAACTTAGGTCTTCATTTCTCTTGGGTACATACCTAGGAGTGGAATTTCTGGGTCACATGGTTAAATGTATGGCGAACATTGTAAGAAGCTGTCAAACCACTTTCTTGAGTGACTGCACCTTTTTACATTCTGACCAACAACAAATGAGAGTTACTACTCATTCTTATCAGAACACTAGGTCAACTATTGTAGTTATTTTTCCCTGTTATTTTAGGCTAAAATGTGGATGGTCTTTTCATGTCTTACTTGGCATCTGTATATCTTCTCTGCTGAAGTATCTACTCTAATATTTTGCCCATGTCTTATTCTGTTGTTTGTTTTCCTATTATTGAGTTTTGAGAACTCTTTATATATTCTAGATAGAGCAGAACTTATACCTTGGGATGAAGTCCAATCTATTATTTTTTTTCTTTTATAGTTTGTACTAACATTTATTTGTTTTTGTTGATTTGCTGTTGGCTAAACCTCCTTGTGTGAATTGTTTTCTTCATCCTGGTAGTGTTTTTCCTTTTTTGGGAAAAAATTACAATTCTTGGCTTCTAAGGCCATATTTAGAATAAGTCCCTTAGTCTTTGCATAATCTTAGTTTTCTTATCTGTTAGATGATAACAACAATTCTTTTGGGGGAAATTTTTGTGTTGCTTTCTGATAAAAGTCAAACTATTTGCCTGCAGTGAGTGTGAGCACATAATTGGACTTTGAGAGTTTTATGTTAATGATAGCAGGTGGAAAAGGAAAGAGAGAAGTAAGGATTTATAGCAAAAGAGCTGATAGAATAAAATGATGTCAGGTATTCCTCACCCAGAGAAAGACAAGGAGAAACAGCAAGCAGAGAGAATTCAGAGGGAGACTACCTTCCTACTGGCAAAGCCCTAGCTCAGAGCAGGAAGGAGAAAGTCTCAGAAACAGATATAAAAATTACTAATGTTCAATAAACTTGAGGAAATGTCTAGAAACTGAAATGAGAGTTAAAGAAAACCCAGGTGTTTCCAATCATTGGCAATGTCCTTTCTACTTCCTGTGATAAGGTACTTTTCTGTGAAAGTATTTTCTGGTCTCAGTTCTCATTAGAAGGTCAGTTACCAAAAATAAAAAAAAAAGGTAAAAAAGGGGATCCTATATACCAAATTCAAGGAGTCTCATACAAGAAGTATGTGCCATGTGTCAGACCCTTTGCCAGGAACTTTGTATTTGGCATTTACGACATCTTGCTGAGGACTCAGTGCACAGGAGGCTTTGGCCCTGGATATGCAGAATAGAATAGATTATAAGTGACCCTATAATGCAGTACGACTGGAAATTTAAGTGACCCTCTTCAGAAAACCAAAGTCCATTCCTCTTTATCATTCTTCACTGCACCAGGCTTCTTTTCCTGAAGACAATTGGATTCAGAGAGAAACACAGGGCTCTCAGTAGTCACCAGCTAACTCTCCACTGGAATGGCTTACTGACATCCTGCTCCACCACAACCCATGTTATGATATCAGTACACCTTAGAGCAAAAATGTCCTTCTTGGGCATTGCTTGAGTGTGTCATCGCAGAGTCGCTTGACTCCAGCTCTCTTCCATGCTGGGAAGTCTTAGGTACAAGGGTATCTCTCCCAACCCAGTCCAATGTAATGAGTTTCTGATAGGGTCACTTTTCACCACCCACCTCACAAGCAAATTGTGCATCACTATTCAAGTAGGTTGGGATAGGATCTTGTAAGACAGGACTTCACCAGCTGAAATCAGGGAAAAAAAAAAAACAAAAACCTGTCCATCTGGCCTGGGCAATGTGCCCTTCTGGAAAATTACTGAATAGCTCCAAACTCCATAAAAATACATTCCTTAAAATGCCAGCAGAAGGCACAGACTTATGGAGAAAAGAAGAAATTATGCAGCCTGTGCGAAGCTCCATTCATCACCAGGCTTGGGGAATGAGAATAAATGCCCACCTAGACTCTGTGCCAGGAACATTAATAATTAGTTCATGGGAGCTGTCACTCATCAGGAATGTCCTGGCTGTGATTCAGATTCTAGGCATGAGAGAATGTGCTACAAACACTCTGAGACTATAGGGTAATGAGGCGCTTTGTCCTGTGTGGGCTAGGAATCAGAAGCAAACCTCCTGCTACAGGGAGGCAGTGGGAAGTGGTTTTGGGGATGTCTCCTTAGGCTGAAGAAGACTTGCCAGGTTAATGCTCACTGCTTTTCCTCTTCTCACACTGCACCCCATATAGGATGGATTTGTTGTTGTTGTCTTCTTTACAAAGAGGAACGCCATCAGACTAAGTTCTCCTGTGTACCTCATAGTCTCTCCCATTGCCTCCTGACTGGCCTCCCCCCTTCCTCCTTTTTATGATCTTTCTTACCTTGTGTTATGGACTGAGCTGTGCCCCCAACTCTCAAGCTTTTATATGCTGAAGTCCTAACTTCCAGAACCTTAGAATTGTGACTGTATTTGGAGATGGGGTCCTTAAAGAGATAACTAAGTAAAAATGAGACCAGTAGGGTGGGCTGTAATCCAATATGATGGATGTCCTTACAAGGGGAGAAATTAGAACACAGGTACTCCCAAAGAGAAGCCCAAGGACAGATGCAGGGAGATGACCTGCAGTATTTACAAGCCAAAGGGAGAGGCCCAAAAGAAAGCAATCCAGTCAATACCTTGATCTCAGACTTAAGATCAAGGTATTAACTGTAAGAAATAAATATCTACTGTCTAAGCGCCCCAGTCTGTGGAACCTTGTTATGGAGTCCTAGTAAACTAATACTCACTGCCACTCTACAAATCACTCCATGCCCTTCTTTTTTTTTTTTTTTGAGTTAGAGTCTCACTCCATCACCCAGACTGGCGTGCCGTGGCCACTCCCAGCCCCCACAGCTTCAACCTGCTGGGCTCCGGCAATCCTTCCGCTCAGCCTTCCAAGTAGCTGGAACTACAGGTGCGTGTTACCACGCCCGGCTAATTTTTGATTTATTGTAGAGATGAGGTCTCGCCAAGTTGCCCAGGTGGGTCTCGAACCCACGGGCTCAGGCAATCCACTCACCTCAGCCTTCCAAAGAGTGGGATTACAGGCTGAGTCACCAAGCCTGGCTTCCATGCCCTTCTTTACGTGCTGATAGTGACCTTCTGCTGCTTACAGAATAACGTGCAGCTGGGCATGGTGGCTCACGCCTATAATTCCAGCACTTTGGGAGATCATAGGATTGCTTGATCTCAGGGTTTGAGACTAGACTAGCCTGAGCAACATGGCAAGACCTCATCTCTACAATAAATCAAAAAATTAGCCAGGCATGGTGGTGCACATCTGTGGTTACAGCTACTTGGAAGGCTGAGGCAGATGGGTCACCTGAGCACAGCAGGTCAAGACTGTGGTGGCCATGAGTGTGCCACTGTACTCCAGGCTGAGTGACAGAGTGAGACTCCGACATACACACACACACACGGAACGAATGCAATTTGTTCCATGTTTTTTCTATTGTGAATAGTGCTGCAATAAAAATGTATGTGCAGGTATCATTTTTGTAGAATGATTTGAGTTCCTCTGGGTATATTTCCAGAAAGGGGATTGCTGGGTCTTATGAAAGGTCAATTTTTAGACCTTTTAGAAATTGCCATACTGCTCATTGAAAAAAAGTGGTATATGTATATGGAATATTATACAGCCATGAAGAAGGACAAAATTATAGACTTCACAGCAACTTGGATGGATTTAGAGTCTATTATACTCAGTGATCTATCACAGAAACAGAGAACTGGGTTCTCACTCACAAGCGAACCCTGAACAATTATCATAGTACTACAAGAAAGGGATTGGCAGTAGCAGGACACTGCCAGGGGAGGGAGGCACAGGCACATAATGTCAATAAGGGTACCTGATCTTGAACCAGGCAAAGTAAGAGCCCATGGGAGGCCCAAACTTCACCTGTGCATTGACCACTTATGTACCTAATCCTGAATTGTACCCCATATCTTTAAAATAAATTAATAATGAAAAGTTTTAAAATAAAAAAAAGAATAAAGTGCAAACATCTAACCCTGGCAATGAAGTGGTTTTCATAATAATCCTCTCCCATCTTGCCTTACTACGTCCTACTTTCTTTTGCTCCCTTGACCACTCGTTTTTAACCCACATTTTCTCATCTCTTGGCTGCCCTTGTGATGTTTCCACATTGGCATCCCTCTTTCCCCACTCTCTGCATCTCAAGTTAAGTTTGAGTTCCCTTCTTCATGGAGATTTCCTTCCCTCTCTAAGATAAGAAGACTGCCCGCTTTGGCATTCTTTTTGGCACATACAATTCCCACCCATCTTCTAATTATTTATGTGCATTTTCTTTTGTGGGTTTAGGGGTCATGACCAGCTCAACTTTGTATTTCTTCTAGTCCCTAGCACATTGGAAGTTCTCTAGCAGTATTTGCATGATGGAAGTTCTCTAGGAACATTTGTTGAATGACTAAAAGAAATACTTTGTGCCTGGTGATGGCTGTATGATGCTCTGTCTAAAAATCTTTGTGTTTCAAGGTGATATGGGGTTAATAAAATAACCAGGTGTTTGTGATCAAACAAATATGACTATAAATGTTGGCTAGACCCTACATATGAGGGGGATACAAAAAAAAACCCAGATTTATATTTTGGAAGGTGGGCCCCTGTACTATATATAGGCTTCTCCCGCTAGATGAATGTTCTAGGAACCGATCAGCATCAGTGTACCAGCTAAAGTTGTGAGAAGCTGCGTTTGGCTTCAGTAAGTTTTGGGGGGAGAGATCCTTTTCATGTGTTTGTCCATTTAATGATGGGTGATTTATGAGCACACCTGCTCACACTGCATTGAGTGTTTAGCAGTTTTTGGCCCAAAACTGCATGACCTCCATGCCCCACCTTCCCTATTCACCCACTCTTGCCCCAAGTGACTTATTTTTTGTTTTCCCAGATGAAAAAAGTCCTCAAAGGGAAACATTTTGCCAATGTGGAAGAGGTGAAACAAAAAATGACAGAAGCACTAAAAGTCATCAAAATTGATGAGTTCAAAAACTGTTTTGAAAAGTGGAAAAAGCATCTCGATAGGTGTATTGCATCAAATGGAGCATACTTTGAAGGTGACTGAAGTTTAAATATGTAAGAATAAATATGCAATTTTTAATAAATAAATTCCGGGTTATTTGTGGGGGGGGGTTGTTGCCCTCATATTGTCTTTCTGCAAGTCTGTTTACTTCACTGCCTCTTGACCATCTCTAGAGGGGGTTTTTCTCCCACTTTATGGGATTGCTGCATCGATTAGAGACAGTAATGTATACAAATCTCCTACACATACTAGACCCTTGAAATTTTTGGTTCTCTCCTTTATAATTATCTGAAAATGCTTAATCTAAAGAAATAAAGTTCCAACAAGAGAATTTTTTTCTAACAAGACATTTTTTCAGGAAGCTGTCACTGTCTGAAAAGCCCAAACTCTGTTCTGTACCACACCAGGTAAACAATCATCTCCTCCACTCCTCCCTAAGTCATAAGTACTGAGAACTAGTTAGTCAGAGAGATTCTCAGTTATTTCAGTTATCAGCTTTGACATGTGAGCTTCACATGCTGTTTCAGGGCATCATTGTAAGTGCTCCAAGGGTCACGGGCTGTTATACCACTCTCTGGCTTCCTGGGATCCTGGCTGGCATACCGTGAGGCTATAACACACATGAAATTTGATTCAAGTAATCAAAACCTTAACAAGTGCCTCCTACCTGTGGATCTACAGAGTATACTTCCTCACCTTTGGGTGTTTTCATCCCTGTGTGGGTACAGACAGACACACAGGTAGAGAGATAAACTAAAGAGTGAGTAATTGCAGGCATTGTTAATCCTCATGAGCATTGCATTCTGCATTTGGAAATTCACCTATTTGTGAACATTTATCTGTAATGTGAAACTCCATGCTTATGGCACTTTCAGAGTCACTTACAGATGTACAGAGCAGTAAACAATTTTAGTCACCTGATATCCCTGTTCCCAGCTGAGGTGAGACAAGGTGATGCTCTGTCTTCCTGTTTCAGTTCTTGGACTTAAATATGAGTCCTTTACATGGCCTATGTTGTACCACATTTTTATGCTTTTTGTTGTTGATTTTAAAACAGATGCCAAGCATGGTTCTGGAGTGCTATTTGATATTCCCAAGTATAAGAAGACTGTGATGTGATTTATGAAGAAAATATACATGTTAGATAAGCTTCAATCAGCTATTTAGTATAGATCCACTGGCTGTGATTTCAATGTTAATAAATCAACAATATACCTTAAATAAGATGTTTTAAAATAGAAACACACATAAAACAAGTGTATGTGTCCATCAGGAGATAAAAATATTGTGACCAGAGACTCTCAGGATCCTAATCTTGTATTGTCCCTAAGTGCAATCGTTCAGTATTTGCCAGTTCATTGTTCACAATGACTTTGTAGAACATAACTACAACAAATAATGAGAACTGACTGTATTTAGTACAAAATACAGTTCAAGTTTGGAAGTGGAGAATGAGGCTGGAGAGACATAAGCAAGAAAGTTACTTAAATGGCAGGACCAGGCCTTGTCTTGCTGCTGGAGAGTCAGTGGCAGCCTAACACGATTAGATTTTTTATTTTACATTCTGATGCCTGTGAGAAGGATGAGTTTGAGGAAGGGTTTTGGAAGAGGAGGCTGGATTAGAATGACTCTCTCGAATTCTTTTACCTACATCAGCCAGCTACACAAGACTGATAGGTATACGTCCACTTCTAAAAATATGACTCTGTATGTGCTACAGACTGAAAAAATGAAAAAACTTGCACTAAGAGCCACACTAAGCCATTCTTAGCCATACTGAGGGTGTGGCTGAATGATCAGTAGATAAAGAGCTTACTAGGTTATTAGAGCTGAAACACCACCGGTATAAATGGTCAGGGATGAAGAAGTAATGAGGGTAGCCTGTCAGATTTCATGGCTTTGAGCAGACAAGATCGCAGAGAGTTCTTTGACTGTGAATATGCTCCACTGTTTAAGAGGAGAATAAAATGACCCTGAAGGGAAGTCAGAACTAATAAGGGCTACCATTCGGGTTTTAAGAGGCCCTAAGGCCTCCACCTGAAGTCTTAGCGGGCAGAGCCAAGGAGGCAGGACCCCTGCCTAGAGCCATAGGGTGGCGGAATCAACCCAGTGGAACTGGAAGGTGGGATAATCAATCCTAATTATTCTCAAGTCTTAAAATCTAGTGGAATTTGACTTGCTGGGTTTCAGATTTGTTTGAGAACTGTCAGCCCTTACTTCTGATATATTCCTTTTTGAATAGGAGTGTTAATCCTATACCAGTCCCACCACTGTATTTCAGAAACACAAGAGTTGTTTGGTTTCACAAGTTCACAGCTGGAGAGGAATTTTGCTTCAGGGTAAATGGTACCTTGAGTCTCATCCATGTCTGATTTAGATGAGACTTTGGACATTAGGTCTTAGTGTTGATACTGAAATGAACGAGTACTTTAAAGGCTGTTGAGACGAATCTATTTTGCATGTGAGAAGGACATGAATTTGGGGTGGCAGGGCTAGAATTCTATGGACTGAATTGTGTCTTCCCCCTCTAAATTCATATGTTGAAGTCATAATTGTCAGTGCATTAGTATTTGAGGATGGAACCTTTGGCAGATAATTAAGTTTAGATGATGTCTCGAGGATATAAAGCCATAATCACTTTATGATTGTATAAGAATTAGTGTCTTATAAGAAGAGACACAAGAGAGCTTGCTTTCTCTCTTCCACCCCATTTCCTGCCACGTGAGGACACAGGAAAAGGCAGCCATCTGTAAGCCAGGAAGAAACTCTCACTAGAAACCAACTATGTTGGCACCTTGATTTTCGACTTGTATCCTCTAGAACTATATCACATTAAATTGTTATTATTTAGGCCACCCAGCATTTGGTATTTTGTTATGGCAGATGAGTAATATAAGACAGTATGCAAGCTATAAAATTTCTGAAGGTGATTTCAGATACAAAGCAAGAGACTTTTTTATTTTTACTGTTCTGTGGGGGGTAAAAATTAGTTTGGGGATTGGATGAATGGTTATCTTTCCATTGGAAAATTCATTATGAAAAGAAAATCTTCGGGCAACCCCCTCAGGTCTCCTCCCACTGTGGGAGCTTTTTTGTCCTCTCAATAAATCCTGCTTTAAAAAAAAAAAGAAAGGAAACCTTTGAGACCAGCCTGGACAACATGATGAAACCTTGTCTCTACAATAAATAAAAAAATTAGCCAGGCATGATAGTGCTCACCTGTAGTTCTGGCTACATGGAAGGCTGAGGCGGAAGGATCGCCGGAGCCCAGCAGGTCGATGCCAGGGTGGCCGTGAGGGTGCTATTGCACTCCAGTCTGGGAATTGTAGTTATATGCAAAATAAAAAAAAAAAAAAAAAAAAAAAAAGAAAGAAAGAAAAGAAAGCGAGAAAAAAGAAAACCAGAGGAATATTTTCTAATTTAAATTTCTTCCTTTATCTGATTATCACACTTCATGCGTGTGTGTGTGTGTGTGTGTGTGTGTGTGTCCGTGCAAACATACATTTATATACTTCTCTCTGCTTTGAGCACATTAGAAAGAGCCATGAATTGGGATGCAGGAGCTAAGTTCAAGTCCCATTTTTGCCACCAACTAGATGGCATCTCTATGCCACACTTTCCTCACCTGTTAAATGAGGACAATAATATTGTGTCAGTTCTACCCAGATCATAGGGTCATTGTTGGAAGATAAATAGACCATGTATTTAAAAAAAAACACTTTAAAGTCTACAAAGATGCAAAGTATGAACATGGCATAAATAGAAATTGCCTCTGAATTGCTGGGAATCCAAGCCTGAAATAATTCTTGGAAGGAAGAATGTCACTTAGAACTTCACAAGTGTCACATTGCTCTTCATGGTTTAAGAATACCAAAATAGCTAAGAGATGTTATATAAGGAAAATTATTTCTACCATTTGATAATAGTTGTTTTTATGGGACTCAATTTTTGCTCTCATCTCTGTGAACAAATATAACCACGTGCAAGCTAGGTCCTGCTTCAACAAAAATTCTGAAAACAGAAAAGCACAAAACAACAACAAACTCTGGTGCTGGAAACTGAAGTGGCCAATGAATTTATTCTGTTCACAGATACCTGTGATTATGTTTTTAGTATTGTTCTAGATTTTTGAGGAGGTACCTAGCAGCATAAAAATCCACTCTGTCTTTGAGAAGATGACAATGCAATTGGGCTAAGAGAATGACACATGAGAGCTGCTAAATAGAGTGGGGAAGTAGTGCAAGATATGTCACAGGCAGATATGTGACAAGTGCTGACAGAATGTCAAGATTTCAGGAAGGGAAGAGATGAGAGAAGGTTAAACTAATCATTGAATTTCTTGTTGAAGAGAAGGGACTTGAGTTGGACATTGATGATGGACTAGGATTTGGACAGGAAAAGAAGACAAGAAAACATAGCTTTGATAGTGGAAATATGAGTTTAGGAAGTCATGTACAAACCAAACAGCTGGAACCATCTAGGCAGAGTAATGGTTGGTCTTTGTGTACAGTGTCTTCCATAGTAGTACAATGGCAACTCAGTCCAGAATCATGAATGCCCCAATAACATAGCCCAGGCTACCAGATCACCAGTCCTGTTTCCTTCTAGGTCACAGGGATTTCAAAACAATAATTTCCAAAAAGGTTCCAAAAATTTTGATACCTTTTGAAATATATCAATAGATATTGCCCTAAAAACAAAGGTGCATTGTTCGAAAAGTTTAGGAAACTTGATCTAACATATTCCCACTAGATAGTCTCAATAGACATTAGTAGATGCACCAGATTGATTTTGGTAACTCTGCTCCACTCCCACCCTTGTTTTAAAGGTTCTGTAATGGTGGGACACAATACGAAGATACTTAATTATTGGATTGATGCATAAGTTCATAGTGTTTTTCGTTTGCCCATGGAATGCAGATGTCACATGATGGTTGACTGATTACAGTTCATCACATTTGCCAATTCTCAGGTTAACTGATGTGGACCATCATGGATTAAAGTGTTTGAAAGGTCTTAATCAAAACCTGATCATCTTTCTGAACATGGGGAGTCACTCAGGCTAAAGTGGACCTTTTTGAAATGACAAAACCATTTTCTTGTCATGCTTTCTGTAATGGCATTCTCCCTGTACGTGGCACAAATGTTTCCAGGCCCCTCAGCTGCCTTAACTCCTCTGTTAAACTCAAAGAGAAGAATATGTTGGAAATGTTCACTTATTTTTTCACTTGACACTCTATCCTCTTTAGCTTACAAATAGCACTAACTTTCTTCAAATCTGCAAAATTCAAAGAGTATTCACAAGCACAACATTGTCACTCCAAACTACAAACAATAAACAAACTCCCAATACCACAGTGTTGCCATGCCAAAAATAAATACTATGAACTTATGCATCTACCAAACAGATGAAAGGCAGAAATTTTTGTTACTTACAGCTCCGAAGGAGAGAAGACTGCCATGCAGGGCCATGCAGGAGGTTGTAACTCAGGTTAGGATAACAGCAAACTGAGGATGCAGAGGACAGTTTATGTCTGGTGTATGGCAAGCAGGATTTCACTGTAAATCAGCTAATTTGAGTAATTTTGGGCTTCAGTACAAAGGAACTGTTCCAATTATCTGGTGTCTGGCTCCAGGCTATTTGAGTGAGTGCATAGTGGCTTGAACTGTTAGAGTCCAATAAGGAAAACGGTTGGGGAGGGCTGTGGACTTAATCCATTGCTCATGCATGGGAACTGACCAGCCTCTAGCTAGGGCCTCAAAATGGAGTCAAGATAGCATTTCCCAAAACAACAACAAACAAAATAGACCACTCCCATCTGTGATCTCTGCTGTATTGTAGGGGTTTGAAGTCTGATTACTACATTACTAAGATTTTCTAGGGCATCAGTCCCCAGTCTTTTTGGCATCAGGGACCAGTTTTGTGGAAGACAATTTTTCTACGCATCAGGAAAATTGTGCAGTCAAACCTCACTGCTAATGTTAGCCTGTATTTGTAGCCACTCCTCCCCAGTTGGCATCACCACCTCAGCTCCACCTCAACTCAGTGGTAATGTAAACTATGGGGAGCAGCTGTAAATATAGATGAAGGTTCACTGACTCAGCCACTGTTCACCAGTTCCTAATAGACCATGGACTGGTACCAGTCTGTGGCCTGGGGTGTGGAGACCCCTGTCCTAGGGACAGAGCTCTGATTAGATGCAACCATGGAAAAGTACTTACATAAGACATAAAAAACAGAGGGGAGGGATCTGCTATTGTTTTTCAGTGAGTGGCAGAAGCACATCCAAGATTTGGTAGATGTGGTGTTTTGTAGTCCTTCTCAGATATTCCCCTAAACCTTAGTCCCCTCAGGACAGGAGATAGTAGTTATAGTGCTGGCAACTTCCCAACTTTGCTGATCCCTGAATCTAATCATGGCTTTACCTGATCTTTGCAGATCCAGCCCTTCAAATAGCATTGTAAGCTCCCAATCCCCTGCATTCAATTCTTTCTTCTAGAATCCTATAGTGGTTGCTGCTTTCTTGATGGG
Source organism: Tarsius wallacei (assembly GCA_963574415.1). Classification (NCBI taxonomy): domain Eukaryota; kingdom Metazoa; phylum Chordata; class Mammalia; order Primates; family Tarsiidae; genus Tarsius; species Tarsius wallacei. Next base: position 14,245 of record CAUYQG010251957.1, read on the forward strand.
TCTCAACAGTATAGCATAGTTAAGCTTCTGAGAGGGCATGCTATGAGACAAAACAACATCAATAACATCATTTAAACTAGCATTTCCCAAACTCATTTGACCACAGAATCTGTCACTTCATTCTCTCCCTGCCCCCACTCCCACAAAATGCACACCTTCTGATACCTTGACAAATCTTTGTTTCATGATGCTGTCTTTTGAAAACATCTAAGAAATTGTAATTCAAGAACTCAGAGTCTAGAAATGTTGGCCTGATCTTACTTGTGGAATCTTGGATAAGTCACATCACCTATTTGTGTCTTTAGTTTCTTCGCTGGATCAAAGGAAGAGTTCTATAAAAATCACCAGCGGGTTCTTTCAGCTCTATTTTTTGTATTCTATGAGTAATTGTCCTTATATACTACTATTGTTCAGGCATAAAAATAAAAATAAAAAACGATTGTGTTTTGCTTTGCCTTTTTGTCCTTTTTGGCTTGGTTTCCATGGATATTTTGAGATTAGAGCTAGGAAAAGTCCAAGAAAGCTGGCAGCAAGTAAGCACTGGGTAACTCTTACCAAAGCAATGTGGTGTTTTTAGACTCCAAAAATTAGAGATGATCCTAATGTGCCTTTTCAGAAGCACATTTTCTTTTGCATTGACAGCATGGAAAAAAAGAGATGCAAGAAAGAGACCTCCAGCACTCAAACTGAGCCATTTACAAAAGGTAAGAAGCTCCCTGTCACTGGGAACATTCAAGTGAAGACTAGATGTCTAATGTGGACAGAACATGTTTTATCTTAATTCTGCTATCTTTTCAGAATTTTGTAGCTGAGAGTAATGGTAAAGATTGTCTATGCAGATCCTCACATTTTACAGATGAGAAAACAAAAGACCAGAGACGTTATATGGATTTTTCAAGGTCACACAGAAAATCTATGGCATAACTGGGAGAAAGACATAAGATATCTTCCCCCTGTTCCCCAATGCTGTTATTCTGCATGCCCGGAATTTATTTTAGCTTCTTCGAAGAGTAATGTTCTATATCTGAACCTTTATTTTTATATTCCTTCAAAGAAACAAAGTCATTTTGGTGTGAACTGAAAAAGACTTGAGATTGCCAGATACTGTGGGAGGCTGATGAGGTTGGAAAGCTTGAAGTCAACTTTTTGTTCTCGGAATTCTTCTATTTGGGCATCCTTGGCGTGGATACCCTGGCCTCAAGCCCTGCTGTGCCTGTCGGTGCCAGACCCAATCACTGGGACCCTGAACATCCTACACTTCCCCCTCCACCTTCAGAAGACAACTCCTCTGCTTCATTCTTGCAGCTTCAGCCCCTATAGGCAGCATTGAAAAACCAACCTGAATACGGGTCTCTTCTGCATGGTTTGAAAACAAACCACTCCCCTCAGAAAGGCCACAAAATGCAGCCTGAAGGTGGTGCCATTTGTGGTGGGGCTGCTTGGAGCTGGGAGCTAGGATTCCTTTGCCAGCTGCTCAACAGAATCCACATTCTCCTTCTCAAAGCAGCTGGTTGTGGGTGTGTGTGGAGGGTAATGGCCTTTTCTTTTTATTATCCAACTGCTTTTATTATCCAAATGCTCTTGAGGAGGGAACCAAAAAAAATGCTGCTAAAGCAGAGAGCTGTGGCTGTGACTTTGCAGAGAAACAGTTGCTTAATGCAAATCTGATTTTATGCTGAGCTTTTTCCCCAAAGAAAACCCAAGCGTGGTAAAGAAAAAGAAATAAAGTATAGTAACTACTGAAGTTTTCTCTTTTCCTAAAAATAGAAAGACAAAAGTAATGTCTTTGAGTTTTAAGTTAATCATTTGCTTTTGTTTTGTAGTATGTGAGATTCAGTTAGACTTCCATGAGAACTCCCAGCAATGAGAAAGCAAGGGACAGTTGGAAAAAGGCAGACCTACTTTTCTGACAAGTTGTGTTGGAGATTCTGCTGGAAGTCAAGAAAGCAGGTTAGATCAGGAGAGTTTAAGCCTCTTTTTTCCTCCCAGAATTAACATCAAAGCACTACCTTTTAAAATTATTATTATTATTAAGAAAAGGTGTCTCACTATGTTGCTCAGGCTGACCTCAAATACCTGGGCTAAAGCAATCTTTCTGTCTTGTCTTCTTGAGTAACTGGGACTAGAGATGTTTCCTATTATACCTGGCTAAAGCACCACCATGCCTGGCTACTCTGCTGTCTTGAAATCCATATTGCATTTATCACAAGTTTGATTGATGGTTTCCCTTTGAGTTTACATCCACTGTCACTTACCCATCACACTTGCCTTTTGCTTTTCTTGTTGGCTGCTATAGTCTAAATGTTTGTGTCCTTCCGATATTCATATATTAAAACCCAATTCATATATTAACCAGTGTGATGGTGTTAGGAGATGAAGCTTTTGGGAGGTTGGTAGAAAGCTGCCTTTTCCATTCCACCAATTGAGGACACAGCAAGAAGGCACCATCTTTGAACCAAGAGGCAGGTCCTCAGCAGACACTGACTCAACTGGGGCCTTAATCTTGGACTTCCCAGCCTCTAGAACTGTGAGAAACAAATTTCTGTTGTTGATAAGCCCCCTAGTCTATAATATTTTATTATGACAGCCCAAATGGACTGAGACATTGGCTTCTCACTGGCATGCAGCCTCCATTCTCATCCCCTGACAATTGAACCATGTGGTCCCTGGAGACAACCTTCTCAAGCTCAGATTTAATTATATGAGTCCCATATTCAAAATCTCAGATATCTTTTTTATTTTTCTAATTTTTATTTTAAAGGTGTAGGGTACAATTCAGGGTTAGGTATACAAATGGTCATCGTGCAGATAAAGTTTGGGCCTCACTTGGGTGAGATCAGGTACCCTTATTGATGAAGTGTGTCCCCCCCACCCCCCCACCCCCGCCTCCCCTGGAAGTTTCCCACTACTGACAATCCCTTTCTTATAACATTATGATAATTATTCAAGATACACTTATGAGTGAGAACATGTACTGAGTTCTTTGTTTCTGTGATAGATCACTGAGTATTACAGACTCTAAATCCACCCAAGTTGCTGCAAAGTTCATAATTTTGTCCTTTTTGGCTGCACCATATTCTATAGTGTATGAATAGACACTTCTCAGAAGAAGCCATATGAGCAGCCAACAGATGCATGAAAAAAAATGCTCAGCCTCATTAATTATCAAATAAATGAAAATTAAAACTACACTGAGATAATACCTAATCCCAGTCAGGATGGCCATCATCAGTTACTCAAAAAACAACAAATGCTGAAGAGGATGAAGGAAAAAGGGAACACTTCTACACTGTTGGTGGAGTGCAAACTAGTACAACCTCTGTGGAAAACAGTGTGGCGATTCCTAAAAGATCTAAAAATTGACCTGCCATATGACTCAGCAATCCTCCTGGGAATAAATCTGGAGGAACACAAATTATTCCATAAAAAAGATATCTGTGCACACATTTTTTACAGCACTATTCACAATAGCAAAAACATGGAACCAATCATGCTGCTTAACGAAACCGAACTGAATAAAATCCCAGATATCTTGACCCTCACAGTCCTTCATGACCAAGCC
>CAUYQG010251966.1:0-18268 GCA_963574415.1 Tarsius wallacei
CACGCCCGGCTAATTTTTTTATTTATTGTAGAGATGAGGTCTCGCTTGCCCAGGCGGGTCTCGAACCCGCGGGCTCAGGCGATCCACTCACCTCAGCCTCCCAAAGGCGCGGGATTACAGGCTGAGCCACCGAGCCCGGCGCATCCTTTTTCTAACTCAAAGAAAACTATTGTCATAAACTGGGGTGCCTTAGGACAGATTCCCAGGTGGGATTTATAAATGTTTGGGGCTGGCAACAGTATGTCTAACTTCACTAGTCATGCATTCAGTAAGCATAATTTTTTACCAGAAAAATACTGTATCCACATAATTAAGATATAATTGAGCCCTAAGAAAAGGCCAGAATTATAATTCTTATTTGGAAAATTGCCCATTCCTACCTGAAGAAGTGTTCTTCACAGAGATAGTCATAATAATTCTCAGTTATGTTTACTGCCATTTAATTTTTAGAGACCATTCTAGAGACAGGTACTTTCATAGTAAATATTCCCAACTGCCATGCTTGGAAGGAGTAATTTGATTAGTGGCATTGTGTTGAAAAGCTTTGTAATTTATTTCTTAATGTCTATTAGCTATAATTTTTAAAAAATCATAAACTAATGTCTAGTTGATGTGCTTTGCACAAAAGTGAAAGCAGGATGGGGTTAACAAGTGTTTATGGAGAGAAAACTAGGAGCAATGCGCTCTCAGTTTTTGATGTTTATTAAAGAGTTTATTGGAATCTCATACAGCAATAAGAGATGATCTAATAACACAAAGAAGATTAAGCAGTTCCAGTAAACAAAATTACCATGAAACTCCAGAAGAGTAGAAGCAAACCATTTTTATTTATCTTATTCCCACCCAAATCATGTTAATATTTCCAAATCTTATAAAGAGTTTTGGAATTAGGAGCCTGGGCAAAATTGTTCAGCTATGATTCATGTTATTCATGAATTCAGTTTACGGACTGTTTGCCATGTTAGCAAATTTTTTAAAGGAAAATAACTCTTCCTGGCATAAAACAAGGGAAAAACTCGTGGAAAATGAGCCACAAATAAATGCTGTCGCTTGCACAGCTTTGTTGGAAAATGAAAACAGAGTAGACAAGCTTGAGCTGAAGAGCAGAGGTGGGGTTGCTTGGGTCTCAGAAAACAGGTTCCTAGGGAAGAAAGGCTTGCTGGCCGAAGTCATGAGGCCTTAGGAGAGGCTACTGGCAGGCTCCTTCTCCGCAGATCTTTCTAAAGGATGCAGATGGCTTCAGAGCAAACACAGTCAGGCAGGCCCATGAGCGGCTTCCAGGGACACCCACAGCTAACATGGCCCTATAGCAGAAAATGACTATTGCATCCAAAACAAGGTCCTAATTCGCAGAGCCACCAGCCCGAAGAGCCAGATGGACGGAAACAAGGGACATCTTGGCAGCAAAGGTGTAGACCACATCTTCATCCAACAACGGACACCTCAGTGGCCTCTTCTGCCCACAGATAAAATTAAAGACCAAATACTTCCTACATACATTGATGGGCCAGGTGTGGTGGCTTATACCTGTAAGCCCAACCAAGGTGGGAGGATCACATGAGCCCAGGAGTTCTAGGTCAACCTAGGCAACACACGGAGGCCTTGTGTCTACACTAAAAAAAGTATACACAAAAATCAGCCAGGCATAGTGCATAGTTTCAGCTACTTGGTAGGCTAAGGCAGAATGATCGCTTGAGCCCAGGAATTCAAGGCTGTAGTGAGCCATGGTTACACTACTACACTCCAGCCTGGGCGACAGAACCAGACCCTGCCTCTAAAAATGTATATATGTGTGTGTGTGTGTGTGTGTGTGTGTGTAAAGAGAGAGAGAGATTGTGTGAAGCACTCCAAAAATCTAGGAGAGATCATGTACTGATTTTGAGTATATACCGCCTCAGCACAGTGGAGAATGGCACTATAGTTAAGTTGAGATATGGAGAAATGAAGACCCTTCTATTTCTTGTCAACTTAAATAGTGGACTAGGAGTTATTCCTGCTATGTGTGAGGCTCTTTGTGCAAACATATCTGCACCAAGGATTTAAGACAAATTATTTTTTGAGGCTCAGCCAGATGTGTAAGGCAAGGGGCCTCTCAGAAGCTCCTGTGGATTCCAGAACAACTGAGACTCTTACGAGACAGTCTAGGAGAGTGCAGCAGAATGTGTTCGTGTCCTGGGAAGATATGGGCAGGCTGGTGGAAAGAAAGACAGTAAGGTGAAGAGACCCAAGAAGATGCCCAGAAAGGCAGCACTGCTGACAATGATGTTTAAAAGCCCATGGTGACCCTACATTTCTGAGCCTCTTTCTGAAAGAGGAAGGGTATTATGAGCTACATGTTTGTGTCTCCCCAAAACTCAAATGCTAACACTCTAACCCCTAGTGGGCTGGTATTGGGGTGGGGTCTTTGGGCAATACTTAGGTTTAGGTGAGGTCACAAGAGTGGCCCCCCAATATGAGATTAGTGTCCTTTGCCATGTGAGGACACAGTAAGAAAGCAGCCACCATCAAGCCAGAACAAGGGCCCTCCCCAATACCTGACCACACCAGCACTCTGGTCACCAACATCCAGCCTCCAGAACCGTGACACATAAGTGCCGCCCGGTCTGTGATGCCCTGTTAGAGCAGCCCAGGCTGACTAGGGCACAGGGCGACTCTGGGAAGACACGTGGGTCTTGCAGTTGGGCCAGATAAATGCTTAGACTTACTCAGGTTCCTAACTGCTCATCAGACACTGAGCTCCGAATTTTGTCTCTGGGCCTCCTGGTACCCAAAGGAAATAAGAAATATAAGTCAATTATGTGATTCACAGCTTTTTTAAAAAAGCAATGCATACCAGTTCTCCCAGACACCAGTACAAAAATTAAAGAAATATATTATCTGTGTCCTTATTCTGTGGATACTCCTTATCATAGGACACAATGTTTCCTTATGGCTGAAATGTTTCACCTTTTTCTGCAGAAAATAAAGATAAGATTTCAATGTTTTTTTCCTTGTTTCAACTCTTAACAAGACCTTAAATCTTAATACTGTCATCTGTTTTTGCTATGTTTATGAACCCATCTTTTCTGTTTGATTATGTTTTCTACTAGACTCTAGTTGTGGCTTATTATAGAAACCAAGTCCCTAGCCCAGCAGCAGATATGAGGACTTCACAAATGTGTTAGTTTGACCAACAGTAAGGAATGTAGTGGGATTGCTTTTTTTTTTTTTTTGAGTTGGAGTCTCACTCTGTCACCCAGACCCACTGGGCTCCAGCAATCCTTCTGCCTCAGCCTTCCGAGTAGCCGGAATTACAGGCACGCGCTACCATGCCCGGCTGATTTTTTTGATTTATCGTAGAGATGAGGTCTCGCCAAGTCGCCCAGGCGGGTGTGGGATTGCTTTTGATGGAGGAGTGCTGACCTCTACTCTTAAGCTCCAGATATGTGAACGTTAGGAATCTGTCTTAGCCATCCTGGACTGTTATAACGACATACCACAGGCTGGTTGGCTTAAACTGCAGACACACTTTTCTCACAATTCTGGAGCCTGCAAGTCCAAGATCAAGGTGATGGCAGAGTCAGTTCCAGGCGAATACCCTCTCTCTGGCTTGTAGATGGCCGGCTTCTTGCTGCGCCCACACACGGTGGAGAGAGGAGGCTCTGGTGCCTTGTCTTCTTCTTATAAGAGCGCTCACCCCGTGGTGGGAGCTCCATCCTCATGGTTCTGTCTGTACTTTACCACCTTCCAAAGGCCTCATCTCCTAATACCATCACACCGAGGGGGTTAGGGCTTCAACATAGGAATGTGGGCAGACGTGAACATGCAGTTCATGACAGGAGCTAACTTGAACCTTCGATAAAAACTAAAACACTTAAGGTCTTCTAAGAATATTGCCTCCTTAGCACACACTGAACAGGGGCATCTTATATCTACAGCTTTTTCTCTAGATATGCAGGAATGCTGTCTGATTTTGCACTGGGGCTACAAGCGTCTCCCCGCATTCCTAGATAAGTTTCTTTAAATGATGGAGTCTGGTTCATTTGCAAAACAAGATTTGTTGAGTCAAGGCAAAAGCATCTAAGTAACTTAGAAATAGAGCTCACTCACTAATCCAGTGAATGGCTGTGTAAAAGAATCTAGTTTCAGCCTGGCTGGGTGGCTCAGCTTGTAATCCCAGCACTTTGGGAGGCCGAGGTGAGTGGATTGCTTGAGCCCACGGGTTTGAGACCAGCCCAGGCAACTTGGCGAGACCTCATCTCTACAATAAATCAAAAAAAATTTTTTTCAGGCATGGTAGCGGGCACCTGTAGTTCCGACTACTTGGAAGGCTGAGGCAGAAGAATTGCCAGAGCCCAGTAGGTCAACGCTGGGGTAGCCATGAGCCTGCCACTGCTCTCCAGACTGGGCGATGGAGTGAGACTCCAACTCAAAAAAAAAAAGTCTAGTTTCAGACTTTGTTAATAAGCATGGATGCTGATTAATCACAGAGGAATCAGCTGCAAATGGTGCTGTGATCATCTGAGCATGTCTCAGGCTATATTGTGGGTTACCGTGGGTTTAAAACTCAAAATGCTCAATAGCTGTTTGTTGGAGAATACTGAGTTAAACACTCCCAGCCATGCTACGAGGCTCAAACTGGGATTTATTCATTGGGTATCACTTCACTGCTTCACACAACACATAGTAACTGGTAGGTGACGAATAAATAAATTAATAATTGATAATTGCTATTTTAGTCCTACAGAGATTTCTAGAAGTGGAAGCTCTAAAAACATTCTTATCAGAATTTAAAGTCTTTTCCCGGGCAGAAATCGATATTTTGACCATTGAAACCACCTAGACAACAAATTTATGTATATGATTTGAACCTCAAAAGGGCATTCAGATTTTTTCAATACAATTAAATGTTGGAACTAATGAGGCAGTGACAATATTATCTTTATACAAACAATTTTTCAATTATACAGGACCGTGGCAACTAATGACTACTACCAACACAAAATCACTGGGCGGCCAGCTTCTATTTTATGCGGCGAGGTTAGCAATTATTCTGTAACACTTAATTTCCTGTTACTAATGCTTTCCCAGAAGCACTTAAGCATGATGGCCTTATGAATATAGTTATTAGTGGAATCTCATTTGGTGTTTGGATTCTTTTGGAAATCTGATAAAGATAATATTCCTCCAAAGGTTACTGTCCAGATAACAAGTCGTTTTATCAGCAGGCCTGAGTTTCAGCCAGCTGTCATTAAGAGTGTCTCGTTAGCCAGTGAAGGACTTTGCAGCTGGGTCAGGGCTGTTAGAGTCTGGGGCAAGGTTGCTAAGGTAACGAATCCGTCCAACGATTCTCTCAGCATCAACCTTTCATCTTGTTAAATTTATATAAGCAAAGCGCTGTGAGAAGAATGCTAATATACCAAATGACAGAAACAATTGCACAAAGATATTTTTAAGCTAGATAGGTGTGTGTTTAAGCTCTGTTTCAAAGATAAAACAATATGCGTGGGTTTAGAGGTGTTCATGGGAATAAGCTCAATTATCCTGGGTCCACATATTGTTTATATTAGCATGTGAACTACGTGGTTTTTCAAAGCAGAATTTAATTCAACAATACACATTGATTGAGTGTCTGCTTGGCACCTGAATTCATCTTTCAGCGTAACATTTGAGTCTGAGAAAGAACTGAATTCCAAAGCGAGTAAAGTTTAGAATGCCTTCCAAAGAGTACAGATTCAGCGAAATAGAGTAACTTCAGTTCTTGTCATGTGGAAGGTAGGGTTGTTACATGCAAAATCTACAGGACAGCAAGGGGTAATGGGGTCGTGTTGAAAGGATACAAGGATCAACCTGGCCCGCAGTGGGACAATTTGAACATCAAAAAGAATAATGGGCCGGGCTCGGTGGCTCAGCCTGTCATCCCAGCACTTTGGGTTCCAGACCAGCCTGGGCAACTTGGCAAGACCTCATCTGTACAATAAATTTAAAAATGAGCCGGGTGTGGTAGCGCACGCCTGTAGTTCCAGCTGCTTGGAAGGATTGCCGGAGCCTAGCTGGGATGACCGTGAGCGTGCCACTGCACTCCAGCCTGGGCAACAAAGCAAGACTCCAACACAAACAACAAACAGACAAAAAAAAAGAATAATGATAGCAATGGATTTCAGCACATCAAATCCATAAAAATCCATGAGTTACTAATGATGCTAAAAAAAAAGAAATACTCATTGGCCAGTGCTAGAGGCTGCTAAGGCTACCAACTCATTACTGAAAATTGACAAATAATGAAAAAGAACAAAATACATATCTTGCCTTTCCTGCGTGAATTGCATTTCTCTATAACCACATAGCTGATGAGCATAAGTTATTAAACATGGGGTGTAGCGTAATGTGACATGACGAGAAGTGCACACAGCACCGATGAAATGGCCTGAGCTAAAAATACTTCATCCAAATCTACTCAAGTTGTCATTACAAAGAATAGAGGAAGAGGTTAAACAACATCACAATCCGAGAATTGGGACAATCTATCGACAAAGGGCCCAGTTTCTCCAACAAATCAATGGCATGAAAAGAAACCAGGAAGGGGGCCTGCTTTAGAACAAAAGAACACACAACAGTCACACAATCTGTCACGATGACACAGCAGTCAGATACAATGAGCAGGGTGTTTTTGGATTCTGAGCTGAAAAATCAAATGCAAAACGCCATCTTTGAGAAAATTAGAAAAATGTAATATAATGGAGATCTCATTTTCAAAGGCTCTTAACTATTACAGATGCATACTAAAATATTTTCAGGTGAAATAACATAGTGTCAGAGATTTGCTTTAAAATATCATGGGAGGAACGTCAAGAAGTTTGATAAAACAAAGTTGGCAAAATATTTATCATTAATGAAATTCTGAAAACAAAACACCTGTGGAAAACTCAGTGCCAAATTATAGAGTTGGGACTGCCTGACTGGTATTTTTAAAAGCTTTAATACTGGGAAAATCAGTAGGACTGGTCTATTGCTTATGTAATGTCTTTTTTACTTCTAGCAAGAGTCTATGTTAAATGAAATCAGCCAAACTGCCAGGTTTAAAAGTTTTCTATTTATCTTTGCTTTTATTCTGAAAGAAGACATGTCAGTTCCTAAGGCTAGTCTACTCTAAAACTTGTTCTCATCTGAAAACATGAACAAAGGAAGAATTTGATACATTGAAAATGCACTGTCCTCAGATAAGGTTAAATGGTTTGGCAACACAGGAGAGCATACCCTCTAACTACTGTCAGTTACGGAAGTTGCTTCTTTACCATGCCAGACATTCAGGCTGCTGTCTACAACACAGAAAAAGAAAAAAACTGAAGGTTAACAACTGTAGCCACATGGCTACCTTCCGGTTAAGACAAACTGAAATTACAAAATAAGAATTCATGAGATATTATTTAACAGCTTTCAAAGAATGAAGTTATTTATAAACTCTTGATAATATATAAAGAGTTCTGAAAAATCAATTTAAAAAATGAGCACTTCAATAGAAAAGTGGGCAAAGGACACAAAATCAATTGCAAGAAATATAAATGGAAAATAGTAAGCATTTAAAAATTATATTTAAATATTTTAAAAATCAACCTCATTAATAATTAATGAATGCAAATGAAGACAAGGAAATATCATTTTATTTATCAAACTGGCAAATGTTTTCAATGATAAACAGTATTAACTTTTTTCCAGGAAGCCGCTACAAAAATTGATTCAACATTTTCAAATGTCAACTTGATAATATGTGCCAAAATCATGATCTTTGAACCAATAATTATACTTCCTGGAATTAATCCAAAGCAAATAATCCTGAAATATAGACAAAGATTTAGGGAAAAGAAAGTCCATTCCAATGTTGTTTATAATAATAAAAACTGAAAATAACCTGGCCACTGCTTTGCTAAACTCTGGTGTGTCTATGTGGCTCTTTGAACTATGACCACCATGTTTCTTGTCTTTGGCTCCCTCCCCTACCTCGGGGAGGTAAATCTCTTCATCTCTTTTCTCTCGCTCTCTCTCTCTCTCCCTCTCTCTGTCTCTCTCTCTCAATCTCTCTCTCTCTCTCACTCTTCATCTCTAATTTACTTCCTAAATAAACTATACTTTCCAATCTAAAAAAAGAAAAAGAAAACAATCTAAATATCCAATAATAGGAATTGGTTACATAAATTATGGTACACATATTAAATAAAATACTTTGCTGTCTTTAAAACTAGATAAATATGCAATGATTCAGAAACATGTTTATATTATACTGTTAAGCTTAAAAATTGTGTTATTAAAGTAGTATGTACTGTGTGTATATATGTAAATATAGACAAAATATTTACCAAAAAAATTCACTCCCAAATGGGAACTCTTTAATTAATGTGATTGTCATTACTGTATCCAAAGTGTTTTTCAGTGGACATGCAAGGTTAAGAGCTGTGTTTTTGAGGTTGAAAAGAACCTTCAAGCACTAACTTCCACTATTCCAGCTGTGCTCATTGTTCTTTCTCTCATTCTGGGTTTATTGTACCCTATTTCCTCACTGATGGAGCACTGGAGGGAAGCAACAGCCTGCCTCTCTACCTGCTGATGCCTGCAAGAGCCTGGGGAAACCTGCTGGGAGTTGACCGCAGAGTGTGAGAAGCCTTTATCTCCTTTGCTGCACTTCCCCCTCAGATGTTTCAGTGGTACCAACCCCTCTGTCTCAAGTCCCTGGCTGAACCTAAAGCCTAACCATCATGTAGCCCCCATGTCCCTTCCTTCTATCAGTAGTCTCCTATTACAAACATCCTGGGGCAACCCCTTCAGGTCCCCTCCCACTGTGGGAGCTTGTCTGACCTCTCAATAAATCTTGCTTTAAAAAAAGAGAGAAAGAAAGAAATATTCTGCCACAGAAAGACTCATCCATCTGACCTGACTTCCATTCCAATAATCTACTGGTTATAATTTTTCCAAAACCTTGGACTCCTATTTCCAGGACAAATCCGTATTATTTCTCAGCTGTATCCATTTGGGGCTCTTAATTTCATAATGCCTCTTTTCTTTGCTGGCAAATTTGTTCAAAATACCGAAGCTCTTAAACACAAAATAGTTATTTTCTCCTAAAAAGTTACTCTAGACCAATGGAATAGAACTGAGATTCCAGAAGCAAACTCTCAATTTCTCAACCAACTCATCTTCAACAAAGCCTCCACCACCTACCACTAAGAAGACGAGAACCTATTCAGTAAATGGTGCTGGGAAAACTGGCTGACCACATGCAGAAGACTCAAACAGGACCCCTATCTATCCTCATACACAAAATGGATCAGAGACCTAAATGTAAAACCTCAAACTATAAGAACCTTAGAAAACGCAGGAGACACCCTTATGGAAGTGGAACCGGCAACCAATTCCTGAGCAAAACCCGAAATGCACAGGCCGTAAGAGATAAGATAGACAAGTGGGACCTCATCAAACTGACAAGCTTCTGCAAGCCCAAAGAAACCATCAAGAGAGCAGGAAGACAGCCAACAGACTGGGAAAAAATATTTGCCAACTCCATGTCTGACAAAGGCCTAACATCAAAGACCTACAAGGAACTCAAACGTGCTGAAAAGAAAAAAACAAACAGCCCCATTACAAAGTGGGCAAAAGATATGAATAGACACTTCTCAAAAGAAGACATACGAGCAGCCAGCAGATACATGAAAAAATGTTCAGTCTCACTAGTCATCAAGGAGATGCAGATTAAAACTACACTGAGATACCACTAGCTCCAGTCAGAATGGCCATCATCAATAACTCAAAAAATAACAGATGCTGGAGAGGATGTGGCGAAAAAGGAACACTTCTACACTGTTGGTGAAAGTGTAAACTAGTACAGCCTCTGTGGAAAACAATGTGGCGATTCCTAAAAGTTCTAAAAATTGACCTTCCATATGACCCCGCAATCCCCCTACTAGAAATATACCCAGAAGAACTCAAAGCACTCTATAAAAAAGATACCTACACACGTGTGTTTATAGCAGCATTTTTCGCAATAGCAAGAATAGGGAACCAACCGTGCTGCCCATCAAAAGAGGACTGGATTTTAAAAATGTGGTTTATATACACAATGGAATATTGCACAGTCATTAAGAAGAACAAAATCATGAATTTCGCAACAACCTGGATGGAATTAGAGTATTTAATACTGAGTGTTCTTTCACAGAAACAAAGATCTGAGTACCACACATTCTCACTCATAAGTGGACCTTAAACAACTACTGTAATACTATAAGAAAAGGATTGACAATAGCAGGAAACTACGGGGGTGGGGCAGGGAGGTAGGATTAACAGTAGTCGATATCTGCCTGGGGAGGGGGGCCACACCTCATCAACAAGGGTACCTGCACAATGAATATTTGTATACCTAACCCTGAATTGTACCCCACAGTTTTAAAATAAAAAATAAACAAAAAAAAGTTACTCTATTTTCAAATTAAGACATAGTTTTTAAAATTCTATCCTTAAAAAAAAGTTAAGGTCGTGAAAATTAGTTAAGTTGGACATTGTATAAAACAGATTCAGGAAGTTTAATCACTGCCTTCTGGGATCTTGAAATTTCATACAAATCATTCATATTTGTACAGTATGAACATGTAATTATATACATTCATTCAACAAGCATTTATTGAGAGCCTGCTAGTACCCAGGCACATCTTCCACTGAAATCCTGGGGTGCAAACAACAAATATAGACACTATCTGAGAAGCCCACAGATTAGTCAGGGACATATTGGCATGTAGGAAGTCAACACAACCCAGTGGGTGAGTCCAATCATGGAAGTATATACACAGTGTCATCATCATTTAAATACTCACTAAAGGAGAGTTTCTCAAATGATTTGGTTAAATAGTTAAATGTGCTTCTTGTTGTACAACTTATCAAAGGTTTAATAGACAATGTTCACTATAAATAGCCAAGGATGAATTTCCAAAGATAGTATATACAGCATTGCCCCAGTTCATTTGACCACAGAATGCTTTCTTCGCTGGTCATCTTGATCAAGAACTTTAGAGTTTTCAAAGTGCCTTTTTATGACATGTAATGTGTGTGAGCTTCTTATGAGGAAAAACTGGACACATTTTTCAGCTCAAGGAATAGGATGTATCTTACTCATCTTGCACATCCAGAGTCTAGCACAACATTCAACACATTGCCAATGCTCAACAAATGGTTGGTAGATTCATGACTGAGCGCACATTCTGGCTTACACCATCACAACCTGGTGAGCAGTTCAAGAATAAATTGTTTTCATTTTATAGAGAGAAAATGCAGGCCAGGGACCTGGCATGACTCAAGCGAGATCAAGTGAGCTGGATAAACAACTAGGATTGGAAACTGGGTCCACTCCCAGGTCCAGTGTTCCTTTTCTTATCTGCGTGTGACCACACAGCTTGTGTTTCCTGCCTAGTTATGATCTCAGACATTCTGTTCCGCTTTTAACCCAGAACAGGTAACATCCTGTTGTTTTTGTTTGTTTGAAAAATGGTCTCATAACTACAATTTTTTAAGTGTAATAGACACAGGAAACATCTACCTAATAAATATAAAAACAGTAAGCCCAATCATTACATAAGTGAAGTACACATGACGTGGAATATGAGCGATTAAACTGATATGTCCTTGAGCTATGACTGGGTTATTCTGAAAGAGAAGGGTATTTTCAATAATGGGAAGATCTGTTTTCCCTTAACCTTCCAGGCAGGAAAAGTCACAGCCTGGCAAAGAGGCTGGGAGTTTCCTCCCATAGAGATAACCTCAAGAGAGAAGAGGCCCAAGACAGCAGGATGCAGGTTCCTTCGAAAAGCAACAGTCTAGGCACTTTTCAGACATATCTCTGTAAATGGGCTTGGAGGCACCCAAGACCGCACGTCAGGAAGGCATATAAACCAAGATGGAGTCTAAGATGGAACAGCGAATGTCTTGAATCAAGAGTCCCATGAAGCACAAGCATTAAGGGATAATGACACCAAGAACCTTCTCTAAAAGTCCATGTCAGACCAGTCCCTGGGCTATTTGCTTAGTCACATGAGTTCAGATTATCACTGTCTCCTTCATAAGAGGAACAGAGGTGGCCATCAGAACGTCCTCTGTTCTGGAATCAGAGACCCTGCCTCTGCTGCGATACCTTGGTCAAGTGAATTTATCTCTATGCAAATTTTTCTATTAAAAGTGAATAATAATTCTAACTTCTTGCAGGATTATTATAGTTTACTGAAGATAAGAAGGTCAAGCAAGTGTTTTCCAGAACACCTGAATCACAGTGAATGCTCAACACTCTTGTTATAACAAAGTATTATTTTGATAAATGAATAATTCTATTGTCATAACACGCTAATACACATTAGGCTGTGTAATCATTCTCATTGCTAAATGTAGTTCAGTTTTTCTCAGTAAATTATTTAGTCTTCTCCATAAAGCTCCCAGTTGCAAGAACTTTCCAGGAATTGGTAGAGAAATTAAAGTCAGTAGACCCTGACTAAATGGTACAGCCATCACTCAGGGTCCAATGATGGGTAGAACCGTGGAAGTAGCCTTCTAACAGAATGCATCCCAAGAAGGCTTAGTACTGAGTAGGAATTCCAAATATAGATGAGTACTGGTACAATTGATCAGACCCCCAAACAGACCAGGGACTGCAAAGTTGGAATAAAGCCAAGGGCACTCTCTGGTGACTCCCCCCGCAAAAATAATCCTGCTCTTCAAACACAATTACAATATATTAGGGCTATTTCAGGGCTAGGATTACTACTTGGGTTTCTAACGCCACAAGGCTTTGTCTTACCTTAAACACAGTATTTCTTTATTTTAGTCTCCTTATCTGAATAGAAAACCCGACAACATAATTTTTTTAAAGTATGAAGGTAACAGGTTGGTGAGTATAATCTTGATCAGTCACATATAATTTCAGCTGGGTCTCTCAAATCTAAGCCACGTATTGACTAATAAGCACCTCCTCCTGTCACATGCAATGGCTTGCGTGCATCACAGAATTATTTGTAAGTTAATATATATTAAAATCACATATGCCCACACACGTTACTTCTGTGCCTCAGGGGACCTCAAGAGATAATACATCCATCTTCATTTGTGACAGTGCATGCACCCATAGTTCATAAATGGTGATAAATGGATTGTCATACTAGCCCAATGGTGTAATACACATATTCCCTATACCTGCCGTATTAATACATGTTCATTACAGCACCAGTCAAATCTTTAAAATGAGTGATCCAGCACTTGCGTCCCATCAGTCGCTACCGGAGAATGCTAATTTTGCCTCTTAACACCCAGTAAAATTTGTTTGGTATGTAAATCCACAGCAGAATAGAGGAACCAAAAGAGTAATAATAATAATTTCAACTCATTACACCTTTGTGATATGCGAAGACAAGTTGCAATGGAAAAGACTTGCTTGGCTTGTATTTCAGTGAATCCAGGAAGAGTGAGCCCAGGCACCTGCCCCTCCCCGACACGTGCACCTGCTCGAGGGGAGAGCAGGGAAGGCAGAATCGCAGGCTGGTGCATGAGCCCGTGACTTGTTTGCACAGCAGGCCAGTTGATGTGTTTATCACTTTCACATCTGCCTTGCGTTAAGTGATTATTCATTAATAATTGTCATCCCTGCCTTGCCTTTTGCAGCCAGAGCTTCATTTTTCAGGGGCTAATGGTAACTTGAGGTGTAACCCCGCCCATAACTTTTCCAAGAGCATGCAATACCTTTCAGTCATTTCTCAGCCCTTTAGCACCTGCACCTGGTGATGTCTAGTGGAGAGGAAACCTAAGTCACTGAATCCCATGGCCAAAAAGGCACATGGAAGTCATGGGCTCCAGGCTGCCTGGCTGTGGTTGTCCCGCCCACCTCACTCCACCTCCCTCCCTCGCCCCAAGCCTCATCCTCCCTTCTATCTCTCAAAGCTTTTCAGTCTGTTTGGATGGTAAAATAATATTCAGATCTATAGAAATAAAATCAATGGCTAAAATGAGGAGTTGCCTTGAGAATGCATCTTGAGAGTCACAAAGATTACTCATCACCAGTTAGTTGTTTCCAAGTTTTTTTGACCATGCATTCTATAGGCTAAAAGGAAATTTAAACACAAACCATATATATCAATACATTCTATACATATAGAACTGTCCTAATGCAGTGTGCATTTAATCAAGAAGAAATCAAAGCAGGAATATAATTCTATATATCCTTTCAACAAGCACCCAACCTGGAGCCTCAAGACTCATTGGAGTCTCTCCTTTAATAAGCACTTCCCAGATCTTTGTGGTAGTGTCTTGCTTGGACACGCTCCTCCTTGGTCAGAGTTCCACAGACCCTGCAGTGGAGTTTTTACCCTTCATTTACCTTGGGTTTGCATTCCGAGGCAATATTCTGTTTTTGTTAAGTACAGGAGCAAAACTTAGGAAGCAAGAGTCAAACCTTCTGAAGCTACTGGCACATTAAAAATGAATGTTTTCTCAAGCATCTCTCTATGTGGAATGAACAGGTGGCCCTGGGAAGCAGCCAGAGCTGACTGAGGCTTCAGTCAAAACCAAACAAAGAACAGGTGAGGCTCCTCCAAAGGGTGGTCTCCAGGGGCGCTAAATGCACAGCTCTCAGAGAAAAGAACGCTGGAGGAAACATCGAACTGACAAAGCCGGTGATTGATAATCTCTCATTCCCATAAAATGACTCTCGTTATTCTTGGGAGCTTAGACTCTGAAGCAAGCTGCAATGGGCCACTGGGCTAAAAATGAAGTGCAGATTTATTTCGATAATCACCACCAGCCAAACCCGTCCCTGGGAAATAAGGAACTTGGCTTTTAAAATGCTGGGATACCTTTAGAATGCTTGAGATTTGTCTTTGGGGTTGAGTGCTTGCGTTGTCCTGGGAAATTCTATTTGAGTGGTCCATGAACTGGGGAGTGTTGGAAAGACAACAGAGAAGTCGGCTCTGTTTTTCTGTCCCACTCAGTTCCGAGAAAATTCTTGTGCCTAAGAGACGGTAAATAAGCAGAATTACAAACACATCAAGCACTGAGCTGAGAGGCTTCCTGACCCAGCTGCTGTCCAGGAGACCATGCAAGTTCTACCCTGATGTAGATTTAAATTCTGAAATTGAAGTTTGACACGTGACTTTCCTCCATGCTCACAGCTCTTAGCCACTGCCAGAGGAGGTGGGTGCCTCCCTTGCCATGCAGAGGACCGTTCGACTTAAACAATATTCAGGTATAATCGTAGAGCCATGACTCTCAAGAGTTAAGGCAGAGGATATGTAAGAGAAGCAAAACAGCTAGGTAAATGAGAACCGCAGGATCCTTGGTGTGATTTGAGCTTGCAGCATGTGATAGAACACTGCCCTTGTTCAGGTGACCAGGCAGCACTGCTGTTCTCACTAATGCCTCTTGGCAGATGTCTTAACTCATAACAAGTTCATTTATTGCCCACATGCATGCAAATGTCCTTTTCCTGACTTCCTTCTGGCTTCATCTTTAATGAATCTTCCCAACTTTGACTCTGTACAACAATGAAGGATACTTCAAGCAGCCTCCGGAACTGAAAACCTACAAATCTCCACTTGTGGACTTACCATTATATTCAGAGCATAACTCAAACATCAAAGAGTTTTAGAACTGGAGGAATGTGGGGGAGTATTCACACCCACTTTTTGACAAAAACTTTGAAGGCTGGCAGAAAAAGTCAGTGGCCTAAGGTCACCAAGCTGTCAGTGTCAGAGTTGGGAGTAAAATTCGGTTCTTCCAGCTCTGCCATGACAAGTCCTCAAAATACTTTAAAGGATGAAAGACCCTGAGGAATGAGAGACAAAAGACATTGCTTTGCTTTGAACGAGTCAAAGGTCTGAACAGGTCAGAAACTGTCCCCCACGTCTAGCGCTGTAGCCCCTAACGAGATGGATCGCCAGGATTTGCTCTAAAAGGGCCTCTTTCCCCACTGGCCAATTAATTTTTTTAATGATTTATGCTTTTTCGGCAAGAGGAATTCATATGCTGAACTTAAAATATTTGCACTAATTACTATAGGTCAAGATGGGATTGTGCAGAGACATTAATCAGCGGGTCCAAGGGAATAAGGATACGTTGGGCAAATCTTGTAAACTCCAATCAGAGTGGTGGAGAAGGCACGCTTCATTGCTTGGCTGTTGCAGACCGGAGCAAGGACATTCTGGTGACTGGGAAATAATCACCACAGTGTCCAAACCCCTCCGTGGCCCTGACACTCTCAAGAGAAGCTCCAGCGTCATCCATGGTAGATGAGGCACTTCCTCATAACCCAACCCTTGTATCTTTCTACCATTGTTTCCTCCCTGTCTGTCCACCCCGCTCCCTTCCATCCCTCAAACCTTTCCTGCCTCTAAATCGGCCCACTGCCTGTCGCTTCTGCTTAGAAACCTCCTCTCCCCGGTGTCGGACCACGCCCTCTCGTCTGAATAAATCCTGTTCATCCTCTAGGCATTAGGTACACATCCTTCAGGCAGGGAGGTCGCACACTCCCCCGAACTCATAATGCTTCACTGTGTTCACACGCTTTTTTGAGACTTTGCACTGTATCCCACGAAGGGATTAGAAAGTATTGCCCCAGCCTTTAAATCTGAGTTCAGTCGCGTGACTTTCTTGAGCCACCGGATTGAGGCAGAAGTAGCCACGTGCAGTTCCGAGCCGGGCCAAGAGGCCCCTTGCATTTCCACTTGCGTTCTCTGTTTCCCTCGTAGCCAAGAGAGCAGAGCCGGGCTGCCTGCTGGTCCCAGGATGAAGATGAGAGACGTCTAGAGCAGAGTTGCCCAGGCCGCCTCCTCAGCTGTTCCCGAGTAACGGGAGACGTGAGCGAGTGCAGGAAAGACCTGCAGAGCTGCTAAGCCCAGGCCGGCCAACTTGCAGATCCCTGAGAAACTGTAAGTGATCGCTGTTCCAAGCCAATGGATTTGGGGTTGGTTTATCCCACAGCAGTATCACTTTTTCCCATCATAGAAGCTATTACGCCTGATTAAAATCCTTGGATTAATGTCCTCTCTTCTGAGGACTGTGCCCTTCTATACCACTGAAACAATGCCATTCTTCTTTCTCTTTTTTTTTTGTGAGTCGGAGTCTCACTCTGTCACCCAGACTGGAGTGCAGTGGCACACTCCCGGTCACTGCAGCCTCGACCTGCTGGGCTCCGGCGATCCTTCCGCCTCAGCCTTCCAAGGAGCCAGAACTACAGGCACACGCTACCACACCCGGATATTTTTTTTTTAATTTATTGTAGAGACAAGGTCTCGCCGAGTTGCCCAGGCGGGTCTCGAACCCGCGGGCTCAGGCCATTCTCTCGCCTCGGTCTCCCAAAGTGCTGGGATGACGGGCTGAGCCGCCGAGCCCGGCCTACAATGCCATTCTTTCTCCCCGTGTTATTTCAAGTCTGGGCACAGTCTAATGGCACACGGAAGATCCCCACTACGTACACACCTTCCTTTTGAAGGCCGTTGTCTTCAGAGTCTGTCTCCAGCCCCGTCAGCAAACTGCCGCCGACATGCTTCCAAACCCCACCCACCCTACGCACCAGCACTTCGACCTGCCAACCGCCGACAGTGTGGACTAGGCTCACCTGGTCACGTGCCAGGCCGAAGGATGGTGAACACAGGGTGCCATCTTGCTCATCTATCACTATTTAATCTCACTGTGGTTTTGTAGTCAGTGCCCAAAAGATGGATGAGCATTCACAAATAAAGCTTATTCTTATATTTGGCACCATGTTCTCTGTTCCTCGAAATTTCCCCAACCTGTGTAAATCATATTCAGAGTCAGTCTCTGAATACCTGCAAACTTGTTGGAAGTTAAGATCCAGAGGCAGCCCCCTCGGGTCCCCTCCCACTGTGGGAGATTGCTGTCTTCTCAATAAATCCTGCTTTCTCACAAAGAAAAAAAAAGAAAAAAGAAATTCGGATCCTGTTCTTCTGTAAATGATTACTGGAAACCAGAACACAGTAGCGAAAACGGCACTCACATAGTCATCCAAGAGCCCATGCCATGTACCTGTTTCCTCAGGGTGCTTTGGAAGAGGAGGAGATAAAAGAATTCAACAATCTTTCTTGGTCACTTGTGGCTTTACATCACAGCTCAACTCTTCACTTGCATTTTCAAGGACTCAGTTACTATGAACTTTCATCTGCCCCTTCCCTCTTTTTAAACTATTTCAACCAAGTCCTTAACTTGTATGCCCTTTAAGACAAGAGAAAACTGATCATGTTTGAGAGGAACCCTGCTTTTC